>JASAUF010000617.1:9735000-9887500 GCA_030180095.1 Magnolia changhungtana | reverse complement strand
AATACAAATATCAGCTGGATTAAAAACTTTTGTGGCCCACCAGAAGTTTTTAATATCTAATCACCACTGTTTCATGTGGTGTGGTCTACCTAAGATGAGCTGGAAAAACGGATGGACGGCGTGTATATACAACACATACATCAAGGTGGGCCCCACTGTTACCTAAATCCGCGCCCTTACAATACAACCATCTGATTTTCGGTTATTTCGATTTTGGACTACACTATTTTATCTTTAACCGTCCATTTGATGGCCATTCATTAGATGGTCAGGATTTATTGATGTGTGTAATTTTAGAGATGCACTCCATCCCCGGTATTTGACCCACAATTTGAATGGTCTGTATAGCTTTACATGAGTGGCGCATGTGAGATGATGAGTCACCACCATTTTCAAAATGGTGCTGAACTAACATAGGAATCTAATCAGTGTAAGCTATCTGACTCTAATCAGTGCAATTCGCACACACGTACGAGATCAAGACCGTTCAGAAGGATAGTCGATCAGATGATCCTAATCATCCCGTCAACAACGAATTGTATCAGATCAACGGTCTTGGTAACCATGAGCCCCACTCACACAAACATACCTATAAACCGAGGAGATATTGAAGGGCGAATCTCGATACACGTGTATCTCGATACACGTGCAACACGACACGTGTACGAGAACATTCCTCTCTGTACGTGTCAGGACCTGGGCCAGGAATATGCCATTGGTAAATTTCTATCTGCCCATCCATAATTCTCCTGGCCGGATTCATCTAATGGTTGGCAAGGATTTCTCACACGTGTGTCAAGTTGGCACGTGCTTCCCAATTGCCCCTTCCATCTCGCACGAATCACCGACACTTTCATAAAGTGTCGGTCAGAAGTGTACGTACCATGGATCTCCACCGTTCTGCAAGAACACAGAACACGAACGCCAGAAGCCCGCAAAAGAGGCAAAGAACAATCACAGCCGTCCCTGCCTTCCCACCCAGATCTCTGTTCCGCCGTCCGATTTCAAGATCGGCATGCGTTACCGACATTTCCTCTCCGCTCCTCTCTTTTCTACATCAAATAATTAAAATGAATTTCAAAAACATAAATTAGAAAAAATAAAAAATAAATCAAAGGACTGATATTCCAAACCTTTGACGGTAATCCATGGAGTTCCAGATAGAATTCACCAGATTCCGCCACGTGGAAATGAAGGAAAATTGCGATCGGGACGGAGGGAGGAAATTTCTGAGGGCAATTCGGAAAAATCGAGGGCAATTTGGGAAGAGGATGCGAATGGTGGGTCTCTTTGGGAAGAAGGTGTTTGCTCTTTTGGACTTCTGATATCGTCTTCGGTGTTGACGACAGATGATGCACACGTGGCAATGGAGTAGGGTGCGTTCGTCGGTGGCAATTGTTAGAATTGTAAATAAGTACCGGACGAAGGTTTAATTAATCAGGAGTTCAGTTCCTCTACAACGTTTGTAAAATGACTCTTGTAAAATACGCTTTTGGGGCCCACCGTGCATCCAATGGAAACGGATTGGCTACTCCCCCTGACACCAGCCAATGGCTGATGGTTGGTGCTATCATGTATGTGTTTCATCCATGCAGTCTAAATATTGAATGAGATATATCCAAATCTCAAGTGTACCACATTACAGGAAACAATATTGAATGAGAGTGGACCGTTAAAACATTTCCGGGGTTCTTTGTTTTTTCTCTTCGTCTGGGCTTGTATTCAACATATTAGATGTCAAATAACCAGTATAGTAGGCCTTAGGGGGATTTTAATGATGGATATCCGATCATTATTGTTTTCATGTGGTGTGGTCCACCTGAGATTTATATCCTTCTCATTTTTGGGATCAATCCATAAAATGATCCGTAAAAATGGATGAACGGAATGGATGAAACACGTACATCATGGTGGGCCCACGGAGCAGGTAGCAGGGGGAGTAGCCAATCTGTTTCCGCATCCTATCCGTCCATCATGTCAGTCCCGACATTTTGGTCTGTATATGTTCCATCCATTGTATATGAAATCACGCCTAAAATTACTAAAATCGCATCGAATGGCCCACTTTTAAGTTTTTTTTAATGGTTGAAATTTTTGGTGTGTTTATTTATCGTGGTGAGTCGGTGACGCACGTCTTCTGAATGTAATCGATGGATTAGAAAAAGTGGGTCCCACACGATGTGGGAGATTTTATTAGACGCGGATTGCCTGTTGCCGCCTACGACCGCGGGAAGTTCCTGCGGTCATACGCTAGGTGGGGCCAACGTGATGTTTGTGAGAAAGATACCCGGAAACGGATTGGCTACTCCCCTGCCACCAGCCCCGTGGCTGATGGTCGGTGCTCTGTGGGCCCCACCATGATGTTTGTGTTTCATCCATTCCATTCATCCATTTTAAAAGATTATTTTTGTGTTTGAACACCAAAACGAGATAGATGTAAATCTCAGGTGTACCACAACAAATGAAAAACTTAGTTATTGGATATCCACCATTAAAATCCTCCTAAGGCCTACTGTACTATTTATTTGACATCCAATCAATTGATTAGGTCATACATCGGAAAAAACAAAAGTTAGCTTATCCAAAACTTTTATGGCCCAAAATATTTTTAATGATCTATACTCATTCAAAGTTGTTTCCTGTAATGTGGTCCACTTGAGATTGAGATATAACTCATTTTTGGTCTCATACCTTAAAATGATCTTTAAAATATATAGACGACATGGATGAAATAAATACATCATGGGGGGCACACAGAGCATCAACCACTAGCCAAGGGCAGGTGTTAAGGGAGTAGCCAATCCATTTCCAATATACCCCTTCTATTGGTTTTTACATAAATGAGGTGGATCCAAAACTCAAGTGGGCTGCAACTAGGGGTGTACATCGAGTTAAATTGAGTCAACTCGGCTCAAACAGTGGCTGGCCTCAGCTTGACTCAGCTTGAATAGTGGCTAACCTCAACTCGAACCCAGTTCGGCTCAAGCTGAGTTGGAGCCAAGATCGAGTTGAATTCGCTATTGAGACATTTCCACAAACACTTGATCTGCAACTTCAAAATCCCACTGTTTTACAAAGGTATTTTCTCAAACACCTTCTAAGTAACAAAATAAAAAATAATAATAAATAATTTTAAAAAAAAAACAGGTATTTGTTTCATATACATATCTTTCTTGCCACCAGCCAAACCTTCCTTGCGACCTTACCACCGGCCAAACCTTTCTTGCCACCATCCACATTTAGTTGAGTTATTTTATCAAACAGTTAGTGAGCAACATCAATGGCAAAGTAACTGAGTCACCGTACTAGTTCGATTCGAGTTGGATTTGATCTGAGTCGAGTTGAGTTGGGGCTTGCTCGAACTCAGCTCAAACTTATTTTAGAGCTCAAAAAATCAGCTCGACTCTGGCTCGAATTTAGCATCGAACAGAGTTGCATCGGGCTTTTTCGAGTCAGTCTAGCGAGCTAACCGAGCTTGCTCAGTTCGTGTACACCCCTAGCCACACCACACAAAACAGTGGTGATCGAATGCCACCATTGAAACATTCGTGTGGCCACAGAAGTTTTGGATTAGGCTAAAAATTTTTATGTCTGCAGTTCATCGCAGTGGGAATAACCTTACGAACGGTTTGGATGGGATATAAACATCACTTCGGACCCAGGAAGGTTTCATCGGTAGGCATTTTCCTCCCCACCTTTCCCGGTCGTGTGGCCCACTTAATGATGGATCTGCCTCATTTTTTTGGATCGTATTCTGAAATGAGCTGAAAAAACGGATGGACTGTATGGATTTCTCACAAAATCACGGTGGCCCCAGCTAGCTTCCGGTTTTACTCGAGGGTGTCTACCCTCTTAACTTTCCATGTGGTGTGACGTGCCTGTGTTTTGGATCTAACTGAGTTTTGGAATACTAGTTGGAACTGAAGGGGCTTACCTCATAGACAGATTGGCTGTGGGCCATACGCCATGTTGGCACCGCACACCGTCTTGTAGAATCAGCTGGAAATTGGATTGCGTGCTGAGTTACTCGGTACGCTTGTATCTTACTGAGTAAACTCCGTCGGGCCCACCGTGAATGTATGTATTTTATCCAGGCTGTTCATCCGTTTTTTCAGCTCATTTCAACCGTTGGGCCCAAAATAGTAGCATATATAAAGTTCAAGTGGACCATACCACAGGAAACAGTGGAAATAATGATTTCCACCGTTGAAACCTTCCTAGGACCGACAGTGACGTTTATTTATCATCCAACCTTCTCATAAGATCATACGGACATGGATGAAGGTAAAAAATATCAGATTTATCCAATGCTTCTGTAGTCCACAATAATACTTCAACCGTAGGGATGCAATTCACACTTTTTCATGTGGTATGGTCCATTTGAGCATTGGATATGCTTCATTTTCGTGTTCAAGCTCTAATATTATCTTTTAAAATGGATGGACCGAACGGATATAATAGATAAATCACGGTGGGCCCCACAAAGTTTACTCAGTACGTTAAGCTTCCATCAGCTCATTCTACCTTCGTTATCGAGGAATAATGAGTATACTCGCTCGCATGAGATGGACGGGACCATCATGAAACACTTGCTATCAGGGTACGTATATATGAGATCCTATCCATCCATCATGTAGGATACTTTACGAGGGTACTAAGAATCGAAAATGGGGCTGGCAAACTCATTATTTTTGGCATTAAATAATTTGAATATGAACCGTTGATCATTCTTTTCTTACCACTTTTCATATAATCGTCGCACGTTCGTCCCATATCGACTTTTGCGCAAGTTATGATCAAATTTCTTCTGCATGATACATGGCCAGGGTATCTCACACGTTTGAAATGTTGTCACGCGTGCCACGACTCTGTCCAGCGAGTGACTGACCATTCCCCTGCCGAACTAACTGTTGTTGGGAATGTAGGTACGCTAGCGATTGGATACGAAGTTATATATCGATGCTCTAAGCCGTTGATCTAACTTAATTTCAATTGGCAGCTACTGAACTTCGTCCAAGAAAATTATAGTTAGGTCGACAGTTTATATTCAAAAGCAACATGTAAACTATAAAAGGGTTGAATAATCTATTTTAAACATTTATTTTTCTTATCCCCCATTCACGGTGAGAACCACCATATAAACGGTTTGATTGTTTGGGACATGATCCCAGATCGAACGGCTATAATCCTTGTGTACACGATGACAGCAAACCTAAAAGAATGATTGATAGGTCACCGGCATCTCTGCACGGTATACACGATGTTTTGAATTCTGACAGGTGTGGCTCATGATATCCTAATCCAGACCGTTGATTTTTCATGTCGCTCGGTGGATGTACGATGCAAAACTCCATATTAGATGGAGCAGTGGTCACAACTAGTAATAGAAACCCCATTAGAATGCAAGACGCCGGTTCAACGCTCACAAATAACTTCCCACATGTGTGTCGAATCCAAGCCACAGATCTGTCTCAAAAATCAGGAGGTCCTCTTAAATGGTTGGCCACACACGTGGAAGGAATGTTGGGCCACATTTCAGAGAATCAAATCATTAATATGTTGAGCGACACAAAGGTGTGTGTGTATATACATATAGGGTGTACACGGGTCGTGTCGATATCCAGGTTCAAAAGGTACATCGAGCCAACATGCGCTTCGAACCTTACACAAGTTCATGGGAAGGGCTAGGGGTGTAAGGTCTCCCGTGAACGGCCGGTCCGAGCCGGACCGGGCTCAATGGCCAACATCTCCGGCCCCACCGAGTTCGATTCATGTTCGGGCATTTGAACCTTACTTTTGAGTGATCTACACAAATTTCTAAGGTGTGTGCCATATAATTGATAGACCTCACTTTTGAGTCGTCTAATCATAGTGGTAGGATGCACTGTTGGATAGTTCGGATGTCATACATGCACGATAATAAACTCCTTGCCAAAGCTAGTTGAAGAGAAATGTTGGTTAAGTTTAAGAATTTTGCTTTCAACCTAGACTATCACAACTATTTTTTATGGTTGTAAACTATTCAAAATAAATGACACTTGCATGTGCTCAAGCCATTACTACAAAATCTAAGTAATTATTATTTCCTTAGAGGTTTTACAACCGTCTAATGAAATCTTCTTATATAAAGAACATAGATGTGCTTGCAATCAAGTCTTCTTCCTTGAATTTTTCTAAAGTCTTTTTTACTTCATTGAAATTTTAATTAAGAGATGGATCTATTTCCAAAGATATGCATGAATATCCTAAATGAGGAAATATTCAAAAAAAAAATTCATATGGTAATTTTAGTGCCCATCTAGCTTGTCCACTTTTTTTAAATTCAGTTATGACTATACAGTTCGCATTTTTAAGAACTTCTAAAGTCAAGTTTGTATGTGTGGAAAACAGCTACTCAATGCATGCAATAATGCAAATAACAATATTCAAATTATATATATATATATATATATATATATATATATATATATATATATATATATATATATACAGCTACTCAATGCATGCAAATAACAATATTCAAATTATTATATATATATAACAACTATTTAATACAATCGTGCCTAGTGGGAAAAAATCCCTAACTTTAGACTTCCCCAAATTTCTCGCTTCACTAACCCCAACTTTTACCAAAATCCCCAATTTTCTCGAACCCCAAAACCTTAAATCCACAAATGAGCCAATCCATAAATCCTAAAACCTCAAATTAGCCCGTCCACACACCTTAAAATGCTAAAATGTCCAAACCATAATGTTAACTCCATCTCCTATTCCATCTTACATACCCTATGTGGCCATGCCACACATATAGTCCCCAATCCTCAAACGTAGCCTACATTAAACCAACATACCAACCTAAATTCCATTCACAAACCTAATCATCAATCAGCATCCTACATATACAAAATTTCCACAAACACATTCGGTAATGGTGCATGTATAAACACAATTTTCACCCCTATATTGTCTTGATCGAAATAAGGATTTTTTGTTAGAAATGGGGCACATTATCGTCACTTAACCCATACCACCCCTATATGTTAATCAGCAACCTACAAAATCCCAACTGGTCTTTAATTGTAACCTCAAACTTATCATCCAAAAAACTTCAAGCCCCAAATTTTAAAAATAAAAGAAACTTAAAAACAAACAAATTTATAAATAAATAAATTTTTTTTAAAAAAATTTTAAACAAGGGTTATATCGGAACCTGGGTTGTTTAATTCATTTACTTATTTACAAGCATAATCTAAATTTAGAATTTCAATAATCTAAAATCTTATAGAGACTATACACCTATAGTTATATGGGCATTAGAAAATGAGTGCAAAAGAAAGAATAATAGAGAGAGAGAGAAATCATACTAGTTGTGGCTCGACGGAGGGACGAGCGAGCTCGGTGGTTGCATGACGGCCGAGCAGGTCGGACGGACGGTGGTTGCAATGGTGGCGGATCGGGTGGTACGGACGGACTGTAGGGAGAGGCGGCGGCCTCGAGTGGTTGCACGGACGGACGAGCAGGGAGAGGCGGACGGGCTCGTGGTCACGGACGGACAAATGAGGCGACGACCTCACCGGTGGACGAGAGGGCCGGCCGGTCACGAGATGGACAAATTAGAGAGGTGAGAGCTTGACCTCATTTGGTGGCTTCAAGTTAAAGGGATCAACTCGTTTTCGAGGGCATAAAGTGAAAGAGGAGCCTAGGGTTTTTTTTTTTTTTTTTTAACAGTATTTATACCTAAAGGCGGCCGAGTCCTGGTCCACTGAGTCGGAGCCGCCTCGAGCCTGGCCGAACTAGGTCGATCCGAACTCGAGATTGTCTCCGACCCGAAAGTTCGGTCGTCCGAGATTAGCTTTTTCTGGGCCCGAGCGGGCTACCTAGCTCTGATGTGTACACCCCTTTTGGTAGGTAATCCGAAAATCTCATTACAAGGCCATCGATCAACAATTTAGATAGTTGAACATAGATGCAACTAGTCAAGACATTTACCATTTACATACATTTGACAAAGCATAAAATAAAACATTTTATACAAATTAAATACATACACGGTCGAGACGGACCGGGTCGGGTCGGGCCGGGGCGAGTCGGATTTCGGACCGAGTCGGGTCGAACTGGGAAGTATCCGAACTCGGCCTGAACTCACTTTCGAGCCTAGAAAATTGGCCCCGACCCGAACTCGCTGGTCCAACCGAGTCGTGTTTTTAATTTTTGGTGTCGAAGGAGCACCCAAGCTCTTGCCAGGTACACCCCTATATACATATAGGGAAAGGTACAATGCGCCGAGCCGACGATAAGCTCCCCGTGAGGTCGAGTACAGTGTGGGCCCTACCGTGATGTGTTTCACCATCAACACCGGCATTTGATGGGTACCCTTTAAATTATGGGATACCCCAAAATCACCGTATCGGTGAACTCAAGTGGGCCATACCATCTAAAATTATGTGAAGACACCATTAAAATATATAAAAGCACTGGTGGGACCCACCTGAGTTTTTCATGCACCTGAAACTTGGTCTGAACCCTCATTCAAGTGGGACACACATAATGGATGGACTGGATTTGCAAAAAACATCTCGGTGGGCCCTCAAAAATGGTTATGAATGTTTTAATGGTGCATGGCCCCTCTGCACTTCTGTATGTGGTGTGGTCCACTAAAGTCACGGATTGACTTGATTTTGGGCCGTCCAGACCCACCATGGAATGGTACATCTGGTGGACGGTGTTGATGTCCGAAAGGCATCACGGTGAGGCCCACCCAGCTTGACCTCACGGACGACCGCTTTACGCTCGAGCGCATATATATATATATATATATATATATATATATATATATATATATATATATATATATATATATGGAAAAGGTTCGGTGCAGTCGAGCTCATGGGAACTTCCCATGAGGTCGAGTTGTGTGGGCCCCACCATGATGTATGCCGAACGTCTACCCCATCAGTCAAATGCACCATTCCATGGTGGGCCTATGGCTTAAAATTCTAGTCAATCCGTGACTTGTGTGAGCCACACCACATACAAAAGTGGAGAGGGATTACCCTCCATTAAAACATTCATAATCATTTTTTGGGCCCACCGATATGTTGTTCACAAATCCAGCCCATCCATTATGTGTGTCTCACTTGGATGAGGATCTAGACCAAGTTTCAGAGGCATCCAAATTTCAGGTGGCCCCACCAAGTGCTTTTATATGTTTTAGTCATGTCTTCACATGATTTTAGATGGTATGGCCCACCTGAGTCGTATATGGATGATTTTTGGGATATCCTATTATTTAAAGGGGACCCATCAAATGCACGGTGTTGATGTTTGACATCTATCATGGTGGAGCCCACACTGCTCGACCTCATGGGAAGTTCCCATGAGCTCAACCGAATAGAACATATATATATATATATATATATATATATATATATATATATATATATATAATATATATATATATATATATATATATATATATATATATGTCGCTTATCAGTTATCATATAAATTTTTTACTATGTTTGTGATTTGGTACCTATTTAGTCATGTAAGTGTTTGGCCCAGTCCGTGACTTAGGAATATGGCCAAACCCGTGAAAATCGCTCAGATGAAGGGCCAGCTTTCTGAAGACGGCTTTACCTAATCAACACATATGTCAAATCGCTTTGATCATATGATTGTAACCATTGGATTAATGGTGTAGGAAATGAGTGGTTCATATTAAGTATGGTAAAAAGTAATAAGTATTGATGTGGACTGTCTATCATGGGGCTCACCTTTGATTTACCTCTCTCGAATCATTTCAATTGGTCGATACTAACCATTGGATGAATGGTTTAGGAAATGTACAATCCATATTGATACAAGCCTTTCATCATTGGGGACTCACCTTTAATTACATATCCCTCTGGAGTCATTTTGATTGTATTGATACAGGCCTTTCATCATTGGAGACCCATCTTTAATTACATATCCCTCTGAAGTCATTTTGATTGAACCATCCTGATCCTTGATTTGGAAAATGAATAACCCGTGTCAAGTATAATAAAGTAGTTTAAGAGTAGATAAAGAGGTAAAGTATTGATATAGGCCTTCGATCATTATGGACCCACCTTTACTTACCCATCCCTTTCTATTCACTTTGATTGGATGATCCTCATCCTTGATTTGGAAAATGAATGGCCCATGTCAAGCATAATAAAGATGTTTAAGCATTAATAAAGGCCTTCCATCACTAATACCCACCTTTAATTACCCATTCCTCTCAAGTCACTTTAATTAGATGATCCTAATCCTTGACTTCGACCAACAGATCCTAGACTTGGGGTTGAGAATCCTCCGTATCATAAGGAGCCTCCTCAAGTTCGATGTCGTCTTCTTCGGTCGAATCCTTAATATCGGTCAAATTCACAAGGCATCGATCATCCATTTCTTTTAAGTTCTCTTTGAGCCTTCTTATTCTGGTCATGAAATTGGCCTGGTTGGTCTCACTTTTTGACATTCTGATCATGGAATTTCTTTGATAGTATAGTGCGAAATCGGCCGATAAGAAACAATGTCCCTTGATAGGGTGTCACTCACTCGCATTCCTTTTGGGATGACTTGCACAATACTCTTCGGATTCTTCTTCACTGATATTTCAGTTGGACCACTAAATTTATTCATTCCAGTGAACCAAACCAGTCCCGCTTCTTCTCCATAATAATAAGCCTCATTGGCATTCGAAGTGGCCAAGAAAGGTTTCTTATTAGCTAGGACTAACTCGACCTTATCTTGATTCCAGAAAATTACAAACTGATGTATGAAGGACAGGATGTATGCAAATGAATGAATCCAGTCCCTTCCCAAAAATGCATTATAACTTGATGAGGTATTGACTATGAAAAATGGCGCTAACACTGTCTTGGTCCCAACAGTCAGGTCGACAGGTAAGATACCATGGGTGTTCGTGACATGGCCGACGAAATTACTAACGGTCACTTTTAATGGAATTAAATCGGCTGAAGTTTTTCTTAATTTAGCCATCATTCTTAATGGCAACAAGTTAACCGCAGTCCCATTGTCGACCAAAATTCTAGTAACGGGCATCCTTCGAGGTGAGCAGATATGTATAACAGCTTGAGATGTTGCATCATGCCATGAGTAGGTTTATCGATAATCATCCTTTCAGATGTATTCACTGCCTCTAATGTGATAATATTAATATGCGGGGCTTCGTCGACCTTGGATTCATTTCTAACGTCTTCTTCGAATGGGAAAGAAGCATGCTTGATTATTATTAGGGGGTATACTCTTCCGCATCGCCCACCATCCTATTCGGCTGAGTAGGCCTAGGTTGGAAACTAGACGGCAATGTGAAAACCATATTGTGATATAATACAACTGGTGGCAATGTCCCAAACACAATTTGATTATTTGGACATTGCACCCTTAGTGTTTCAAGATATGTTTCCTTTATGACATCTTCTGTCTGATTCACGCACTCATCAACTGTAAGTTTGACCAAATCATCAGCTAGTGAGACGATTTTCAATGCTTCAGCGGTCGATGATAGCTCATTAGCCAACCATTCATCTGTCAGAAAACACTCATCGCTGAGGTAGTCTAATAAGTTACCACCGTTGCCCTCCCCATTAGGACTCATCGACTGATTAGTCTGGTCGAGAACATTTGAGTCCTGCTTTTGTAACACGGGATAAAGTATTGCTCCTAGTATGTTTACAGGTATATGGCCCTCGAGTACTAAGATTCTCTAAAAAGGCCTAAGCAAGCTCATTTCTGACCAAGAAGGCGTGTTTTCCTCTGATTCCCTTCTTATCGCAGCTTGACGTCTTTATTATCGATGTTTTTAGGTCTGGGTTAATGCTTCTGGTACCGGTGGAAATTTCAGGTGTGTTATTTGCTTCCATATTCCTTCTCGAGTCACAGGGGGTTCGACCATCCTTTTGCTTGGTGGCTCCATTCACTGGTGGTAAGTGGGAGCCATCTGTTGCGATCGGTGACGATCATTACTTCTAACTAGCCAACGGACCACGTAATAACCTCTCCATTTTGGCCCGGGAGGATCCCCCATCCAGAAACAGTTCTTTGAGCACACCGGTCGCACAGCTGAGAACCTCGACAGACTTTCCTAACAATGTCGACCGATTATCGTTCGAGTGAGAGGGCCAACGACGCCCTCATAATAATCGATGTGACACTTCTTGTTGATTGCCTGTTCCGAGATCAACCTTCAACCGTGGCTGATTCCTCATATTAGTCGTTACCATGTTGACCTCGAGGTTAGATGGGAATGAGTCTGTATCGATCAGCATGACTTCCTCACATTTCTTTGAAAACTTCAGTAATCCTCGATCGATGTGATCCTGGATAATGTTCCTGAACACAACACATTTTTCAATTGAATGGAACCGAGTTTTGTGCCATTTGCATTATTCGGTCTTTTGTAACTTGTCGGCTGAGGGCATATAAGACCCGTATCCTAGACCGTACCGTTCCGTAGGTTCCTGCGGTCTTTCCGGTCGAATTCCAGCAACCTTCCACCCTCAACAGGTGTTGCGCGCGACCTTGATTCACACGTCGTTAATCTGATTCGACTCAACCCAAGACTTGTACCTTGCGACCGCATCGTCGCCGCGGTTCCGATGCCCCGACTCGCACGCCGATCTGACTCTCTGGTCAAGAGATCAGGGTCAGTGTTCGGTGCGAGGAAAACGCCGCGCGTTGCAAAACCCAAGAGAATCTCAACGAGATGTCACATTAATCACCCATCAATCAATCCCATTAATCCATCACTTTTCACCATTTCCCAACTAAGCCTCTAAGTCAAAAAGTTCTTACACAAGCCATGCCTCTCTTACACAAATGACCAACAAAGTCAAAAAGGTGCTCTTACATCCATCACACCACATCCATCACCCATCTCCCTTTACAAGTCTCTCTCTCCTTTTTTTTTATCAAAACACTTTCCAAGCAACCCAAAACCTCTCACACGTCCAAGCCTCTACCACCTCTCCCAAGCAACAAGTGTGGCCCACCTCTTCCTACCCTTCCGTCTTCCATCTCAACCATCCAAACCCCATCTCCTCCATTGGAATCGAAGCTAAGGAGCAAAGGAAGCCAAGGGAGCAAGAAGAAGGCGGTGGGTGATCGTAGATCCTGGTTTTTCATACATTTTGTTTGATTAAGGGTCTATATATGTGGGACCCACCTTGATGTATATTTTTATGCAAGAGGGGCCCATAGTGGCGAGGTCCCTCCATCCTCACCGATCTTTCTCTCTCTCTCTCTCTCTCTCTCTCCATTTTCCTTTGCGTATGATGATTTGTGGCCCACTTGATGTATGTATCTCATCCATACCATCCAAATAGTGGGCCATCATACCTTTTCCTTGTTTTTGGTATGGGCCATCCAAATGGTAGGCCACCCGGATGATAGGGGAAACACAAATATTAGCCTAGATCCGAAACAGGTGGGCCGTGTGGGACCCACCTTGATGGGGTGTTCATCCACACTGCCTGTCCAGGCGGACACATCAGTGGTGGTGGCTAAACAGTGAAGTGTGAACTGATAGGGGGGGTAGGTGCACTAACGTGGAGTGTGCACTGACGGTGTGTGTGAACTGACGGTGGGGGTCAGGGGATCCATCCACATCGTCCATCCATTTTGGTGGGCCACATTATCATGTGTGGTGTCCACCGTCATTAGACGGTAGGACCCACCTCGTGCGGGCCCTCGTTGGATACACAAATCCATATCTCAACTGGTAGCGGAGTGGAGACACCTCGTTTTACACTGAGGTCTTGGTATCGTCCCTGTGGGGTGGCTAACAGTGATGTGACCACTGATGTGGGGCCCACCTGACCTTTGGGTGCGGCTGAAACTTGGTCAGACCCTTCATTCAAGCGGGACACCCACAATGGGTGGGCTGGATTGGTGGACCCCATCTCGGTGGGTCCAAATAAATTATTATGAATGTTTTTAATAGAGGGTATCCCTCTCAACTGTTGCATCTAGTGTGGCCCACACATGTCATGAACTGACTTGATTTTTTAGACCGAGGCCCACGCTGATATGGTGCATCTGACCAAGGGGTTAGATGTTGGCAAACATCAACGGTGGGGCCCACACCGATCGACCTCATGGACGTTAAAATCAGCTCGAGCGCTGTACCTTTCCCATATATAATATATATGGTGGGCCCTACGTGGGACCCACCTCTGTGGTGTTGTCAGAAAAGAAAAGAAAAAAAAAAGAAAGAAAGAAAGAAAAAGAAAAAGGAGAGGGGCCACGTGCCCTCTCTCTCCCTACATCTCTCTGTATCTCTCTCTAAACTCTCTCTACTCTCTCTGTCTAAACTCTCTTTATCTCTCTCTAACTCTCTCTCTCTGACGCTCTCTCTATCTCTCTCTAGCTTCCTCTCACTCTCTCTCTAACACTCTCTCTCTCTAGCTCTCTCTCACTCTCTCTCTAGCTCTCTCTATCTTTTTCTCTATCTCTCTCTCTTAATCATCCCAACTAGTCTCTAGTGCAATGTTTGTGCATCCAAGTGGTCCATATGGTGAGGCCCACCTGTTTGTATTGTTAGGCCCAGATCCGAGGACCATTTGGTGCATACAAGGCTCAAGTAGCGAGGCCCATTTGTTGTATATATATGGCCCACATGAGAGGCCCGTCGGTACGGCCTATTTGATTGCATGTGGCCCATTTGTGCTCTAGATGAGCCCACTTGATTTGATTCGGCCCATTCGATGTATTTGTGGCCGTGGTTGAGGCCCACTTTGATATATATAAGGCCCATGTTACGAGGCCCATTTTGATGCATTCTAAGGCCCATGGGTTATGACCCATTGCAATGTACATAAGGCCCGTTGGTGAGGCCCATTAATGCGACCCATTTGATGAATATAAGGCCCATGTGATATGGCCCATTTGATGTATTTAAGGCCCAATGGGATGTACCTAAGGTCCATTGCAATGTGTGTTCCCAACATGGTTTATGTAATGATGTTTACGATGGGCAATGCCTTAGGAGCAATGTTGGTTTGACGTCCACATTGCAGTATAGTGTTGGTTAAATGTCCACATTATGACTCTCCCTAGGACCATTGATAGGCCCGTGCTGGTTGTGTGTAGGCCGTCTATGTCTAGGCCCATCTACATTGTAAGGATAGTTCACTACTTTATGACATGTTTAGTATAGTTCCATGATTCATGATCATACGCATCATATGTATGCTTGATATGAGAAGTGACTGATCATAGCATATGCCTTCGGGCAGATTGTTCTGGGGCTCCCGGAAAGGTGGTGTTGCCCCACATGAGCGCACGAGACGTGCAGGATTGCTGCATGACTGGATAGTGTGATTCATGCATTCGCATCATGTGATATGGTTACTGTACGCCCTAGCGGCATCAGAGTCGTAGCCTCCACAGGCATATCGTGGTTGGCAGGATTGGATCTGAAAAATCTTGTTCTACATGGGGTGCTATAGATATCCCTGGGTGAAAGTCCCTAAACCCTTATGGTACCAAGAGGTTGCTCCAACGTCTAGACCGAGTGGGTGCATGAGCGCCAATGGTCGATTACCAGGAGGCTGCACTTTCCACTGTGTCGTGGTCGGTTGGAAGGGGTGCGGCCTTACTCAATGCTGGGCCGAGTCGACCACTCGAGGAATGGGTCCGCTATCGACGAGCCGAGCCCAGATATTGGCGGTGGGTAGTGAGGTCTCTTCCACTTACCTTATTGCGCGCGATGGGCGGCAATCTGGTTTAGAGTGTACTTAGACCCGGTGATATCCCAGATTTTGAGCGTACTGATATGTGGACTTAGATGAGGATTTGTATGCTTGAGTTGCATTTCGCATCGCATGGCCTTGGTATGGCCGACATCATTCATGTCTTGCATCGCATAGCTTTGGTACGACTAACGGTATTCATGGATTCACCAGCATGTTCCGCATTACTCTGATACTGCATATCTGTATTACTACCTTACGCACACACTTTCACCACCCTCTAAGCTTTCTATAAGCTTATGCATGACCGTTGCGTGCAGGTGACGCGAGGACTTGACGGACGAGGCGGGAGCGCAGAGCAGATCTTTTTGGAGCTTTTTGTCCATTCTCATTGTATTTCCCTTTATGCTCATTGTACTTATAAAGTTTTTTATCATAGTGGAAATGTGATGGAGTTTTTGGTTGTTGGTTATGGGTTATGTCTTTGGTTATGCTCATTACGAATTAAACCGATATTGAAAATCCTTCTCGTAGCATCCCAGGATCGGAACCTGGCGTATGGGCGCTGGGAGCCGAGAATGAGGTTCTACGGAGGCTGTCGGCATCGGATTCGGCGATCGGGAATTTTGTAAGCCCAGTTTTCGAGTTTGGGGCGTGACAGGGCATCTTATAATTTATAGGTATTTTGATAAATTTCCCAACCAACAAAATGTCAAATATATCCTCATCTCTAGTAATGTCGAAGATATAAACCTTTTGAGCCTTCTATGCCATCGATTCCCCTTTGACCAGTGCAAAGCATACTAGTGATTTTTTAACCACCACTTCAGCATTGCGACCTTGTAATTTGGGTCATTGTAATACGTCCTTAATGACGAGCTCTTGCAACATTCTGGATTTTCGCTATTTTGAATTTCCAAAGATCTTTGAAAATTTTCAATATAACTAGTCTACATTGCCACTTACTGACCCTTAATACTCGAGGTGAGCCTATATGTTGAGGATCAAATATTGCATATTAGACCCCAGTTATTACCTGAATTTACGAACATGATACTGTTTAACGGCCTATTTTAATCGTGTTTATGTTGCAATATGAAATTAGGGGCCTGTACTGAAAAAGGGTACTAAAAGCATGAATTTATCGCTCAGAAGTCACCAAGGCAAGGGACGGACCCCAGGGGACCGAGATCGAAGAATTTACACGCTAAAGATACGAGAAAATCAAGTCCAAGAGGCTTGAAAGTCATCCCGAATGCAAGATCACAAGGTTCCCACCATCCGTTTGGCTCGAAACTTTATATCTAGCCTAAGGACCCTAACTTAACCGTACACGTCGAAATTAAGCCATTGGATCCCTGTGGAAGTAGCCTAACGAACAAATCAGCTTACATATCAGCGATTTGGGGCCCACCTAATCTCTGGATATGCTTCAATTTTGGTCTCAACACCAACCCCTTAAATTAAATGAGGAAACGGATGGACGAAGCAGATTTCTCATCTACATCACGATGGACCCCACATGGGGACTCACGTGCACACAATACATGTGCATTGGATGTGCACCAGTCGGGCAGCCTGGTCAAAGTCGAGCTGACCCTACCCATCTCGCGCAGGAATCCCAATGGGCCCCACCCATCATCCGGATCGCTGATCTGGACCGTCCATCTGCTTCGGAGGGTGGCCAAGACCCTGGCCATGCTTTCCTTTTAGTCCCTTGCGCACGTACACACGTGGATCGCCATAAAAGGCAGGATGGACGGCGAGTTGATTTGATACAGTGGACCGCAGCAAGACTCGACCAAAACCACTCCTATCCGACTGAAATTTCACCAGGAATCCAATGAACAGGGTGGATTTCTCCGAAAACATTACTGTGGGGCCCACCGAGCATCGTAGTGCAGGCAGATTCGCACCTTACGCACGTCCGGTTTTTTTTGATGTTGCGGGGCGTTGTACGGCCTATGTGATGGTCGGATCTCTGATCCGAACCATCCAAAAGCTCTGGCAGGGGGTCTTTGCTCCCACCATGGAGCCAAAATCAGTTTCTTGGACGTCTATTGGCTAAAAAAATCCATTCAAACGCAAGTTGAGTTGCAGTTTCACGCTGCACACGTTGTGCGGAAGCCTCCACCACCCTTGCTGCGTAAAGAACCTCCTCCACTGACTCCAGCAGCCTCTCCTCTCCACTGCCCTTGCTCTCTATAAAAGGGAGAGAGAAAGAGAGAGAAAGATCATCTTTTGGGGGATGTGAGCGAGGAGAAAGAGAAGAGAGAGAGAGAGAGAGAGAGAGAGAGATCGTGGCCAGCCTTCGTCAACCTTCATTCCTTCTTTCCTCTTTGGTTTGCTTTGTTTATGTTTTTCCTTTAAGAGCCTTTAGTTTCATCATGTTCATGATGAGCTAAACCTCTTAGCTAAGGCTAAGAGGTGAAGTTTGCAGTGAGATGAGAGATTTTTCTTTATGCCTTTTGATTTTTTATTCATGTTTGAACTAAACTGATTTTGATTCTAGTTGATTATATGGAATGTCTTTAGTTTTTAATGGTTTGTTGTGACTCAAATTACAATGGATTTGTGATATCTTTCTATGCATGTATGGAGGTTATGAAGTTACGAAGTCCTATTGTTCACCATCGTCTCCTGGGCATATTTGGATGATGGAACCCTTCCCTATGTTCATAACTCTCTTAGATTGGATGTGGATTGGTTAAATTTTTGTTGTTTATTTTGTCTCATGGGCATGGTTTTGTGATGGAATCAATTCTAATTCTCATATCTCTTATCTCTTGAAAACTGGATCAAAGAAAGTTCAGATTTGGATTTTAATGGATTATCTTCCAATTAGATGAAGATGGGACTCCGATTCCAGTTGCGTTCTTAAATCAAGCATAAATCTCCATGAACTCTACAAGTGGATCATTGGAATCCCTAATTTCTCACCTTTGAATTTCACAAGTTTTAATTTAATATTTCACCATTATTTTCTTATATTTTCCTAATTTAGATTACATCTTTGCATAGTTCTAGTTGAAGTTACTTTCAGATTACGTACAAGGTTCAGTCTCTATGGATTCGACCTCAGTTGCACCGAGATTATTACTACATCACAACCCTATACTTGGGGTGTGAACAATACTATATATGGCTGGTACAAGTAAAAAACCGCACAAATTCGATTAATCAACCATAGAAAGCCAACGAATATGCTTCGATCATGATTTGTTCACATGGGGCCCAAATCTATCCGACCTACCACTGAATAATAATAATAAAAAACTGTAAATAAATAAAGATCTACTCAAAGCTGAAACAACTAGTGGTCAGATCTTAATTAAAAATCAAACTAACCCAATTATCCTTTTAGCCCAAGAATCAACGGTTTATGGTGATTATGATCGAATCGCTATTTTCACTAGTTGCGAATAGGCTACACTATGAACTAATCCAAACCCTTATCATTGTACACAAGAAATCTCACTACCTAATTCATCCCAGAAATGCCCTAATTATCCAAACAAGCTCTACACCGCTCGTTAGTGAGCCACTAAACCTGCGGCTATAGAAAGACGTTCTTATTAGTGGGCTTGATGTCCATCGCAGGACATCGAGCCAAGGTCGCATATTGAATTACTCAAATTAGGACTGCAAGCCAAGTGCATGGGATGTGTGAATGCCTTAAGTGGAAAACCTAAAATTTAAGTGAAACTAGCCCATTACTCCTTCGCGAAGTTATAACTTTCGAACCGTCGATTCATGGCCAAATTTGGGGTACCGACTAAAGATATTTCTCCACACATATCCATATAGCCACGGCCCCGATTGATCCTCGGTGACCGTTGATCTAAGTTAGGGCCTTCTCGGTTGATCGGCATACCCGATCATCATATATTTGTGTCCAAACAAAGATCGCATTGTCAGACACATATTCCATGGCTTAGATTGATTCATATGCCTTCCGTGGGGTCCCATTAGTGGAAAACAACCTCTCTTAAGGTTATAATAATGAACAAATGGGCCATTAGGGCCATTTGAACTACATCTGACACTATAAATACTCATCTATTTCACACCCCCTCCCCATACGAATTTTTCCTTAGAAAGGGAGAAGAGAAAGAGGAGAAAGGATAAGAGAGAGAGAGAGAGAGAGAGAGCTTGGGGTGTGAGTGTTGGTGCATCTCCACCCTCTCATCTCCTCTTTAGCCGCCTCACCATAACTGGAGTTGTTGTCGTTGTCGGAGCTTTCCTGGCAATGATTGGAGGTAAGTGTTGAATCTCACTTATAATTTAGTATTCCAATAGTTGTTTATCTCTAATCTCATAAGCTTATATGGTAGGCCTTTCAATGATTTTCTTTAAAAACCTAACTCTAGGAGCGTTATGAATCGGGCAAATCGTCACAAGGTGCGGACCATTATCTATTATTTTTATCTTGAAAATCTCGTTATCTTTTATCGATGTTAACATTTTGATTTTGCTATAATATATGCTTTGAAAGTCTCGACATGTTTAATGATTAGTTGCTTGTAGATAAATTTGTGTATACTAATATGTTAACATTTTGATTTTGCTATAATATATGTTGTTTGTTGAATATGGATACTCACATGTTTGATGAAATGTATGAATGGTGGAATGTATTGCTTTGTCCATACCCATATGCTTGATTTAATACTTAAGTTATTGTATTACTTTATACATGTTCACATGTTTAATTTAATGCATTAGTTAACGTAGTATCCTATGCATGCTTACATATTCGATGAAATGCCTAAGTGGTTGTGTAGTAGAATAGATGTTATAATTGCATGATTTAGTGCTTAATCCATAACGATACTTAGGATTGCTATGACATTGGGTCAGTTGGCTAACTGCCCGAACTAAAGGGGTGGCCCAAGTTAGGGCGGCTACCCTAAGCTTGTTCGATCGACCGGGTTGAACATGGAGGGCTGACAGTAGTTGGACTATACGGGATGCTTGCAACCAATGTCGATTATGTTGAGGTTCTCCCATGTCGATCAAATTACTCCACTAGCCGATTGATCATGTATGTTCAAAATGTGTGACATGACCAAATAGAATCTAGGATACCATATTCCCAATAAATGTGTCCATTCATAACCGTTAGTGTGATATGATCCCACTAAGACTCATGAGTCGAGCATGGTGGTATAGGACACCGTGTCTGAGCTGTTGGCCTACGCTGGGGTGACGAGCCTCTCCGTAGTGACCAGTGAACACTAATAAATATGATAAATCATTGTTCGGATGACCCCCATCAAATTACACGACAGATAGTTTCGTGCTAGAGTACCATTCAAACGACCTGAGCGTAAATGAAATTGGGTGACGAGCCCATTTCCTTGTGGTGATTTGGTTTTACGTGACAAGCTCGCACCTCGAATTTGAGTGATCATACCCAGTTTGGGTGACGATACATACCGAGTTAATCCTCATATATTTGGGTATCATGCCATACATTTGGAATTGTTGATTTGTGAGATAAACGGGTGATACCTAAAATTAGATTAAAGGACACTAGTGAGGAGTTGTTACGTGCCGCAACGAGCCACGTGATACAAATAAATACTCGTGATATAATGTCGGTATCCTATCTTCGCCAATATGATGGATAAATGGAACTTAATAATTACTCGGCTAATATGAATATTCATCACATTAGTTTAGGCTGTGGTGACTCGGGCATTATGGTCACGTGATGAGGGAGTGTTGGCATTTGCGAATGAGGTATTAAAGTTGCTTGTGAGGGAGTGTTGGATTGAAAGGTACATACATTACATGATCTCATTTGTGCATTTAACAAGAGTATTTAGGAAATGTTTAATTTTTTGTTTTATCATTACCTGAGTTGATTGAGTTGATAACATGTGTAACCTAGAACTAATGGAACCACTGAGTTAGATACTCACTCCCACCTGGGACAATATTTTAAAATACTAGTCAAACATATCATTGATGCAGGTATTAATAAGACCTCAGACAGGAAGACTTATATCGGCTTACGCTACCGCCGTTATATTTTGAAGAATTGGACGTAAACTGAAAGTTTTACACTTTAATCATCTTGGGTATGTATATTATGGCTTGCATAATCCTCATTTTGGGCGATCACCACTATTGGAATTGTATTTTGACTATTAGCCTTATAATTTTGAATCTTTCATTATTTTTACCTTGCTTTGGATCCGCTAAGTGAATTGCATTACTCTGATTATCCGTGTGCAGAATGAATGTGAATCCGAATGAGGTCACATATGCATTCTCACTGGATTAACACCCGAGAATTCGGGATCGAGGTCTCTGTTAGGGGTGCACACGAGTCGGTTCGGTCTGGTTTTGGGGTAAAACCAGAACTGAACCGTTCTTAACGGTTCTGGGATTTTTGGAACCGGAACTGGACCATTAGCATACTAGAACCGAACCAAAACCGGACCGTGAAAACCGGTTCGATTCCGGATCAGTTCCACAGTTCTGGGTTTTTAGAAAATTCAACAAAAGAAAAAAAAAAGGTGAAAAAAAAATACTATGCCATGGGGCCACGACGAGTACATGTATCTGGTATGCAGACTCCACAAAATCACCATGTCATGGGGCCATGACTAGTACATGTATCTGGTATGCCATGTCTTCTTTTCACATCTCAGCTTTTAACGGGCACATCTGGGCCTGCCACATGGTGGAGCTTGGGCCTAATCTTTAAGTCCTACAGATATATGGGCCTGGCCATGGCCTTGTCTTGGACAATAGCAGATCCTGGACCCAGGCATGACTTGGTTTACAGTAAGGTTGTCAATGGGCTGAGCCCAGAATGCAACGTAAAATCCAGATCTGACACCGACTTGGCCCGGCCTATGATGATTATGGATGGATAAGGCCTGAGTATGGCCCAACCTAAGCTTGACACCCTTGAGCCTACACGTATCTCATGAATGACGGGAAAAAGGAGATGTTGAAGTGGCTCCACGTGTTTAAGTGACTCCTTTTCCCACACTTGAATAACCACACTAAAAATCTCACATATTATTGGCCTAGTGGGCCTCATAAGAGATAGTCATACATGAACGATGGGATTAGCACGGCTATAAATGGGCTGAGGAAGCAAGGTATACAAAATAAAAAATGGAATGGTTCTGGATCAACGGTTCGGATCCACGGTTCTGGGCCACGGTTCAACGAATCGGTTCCACGGTTTGGTTCGGTTCTACATGCCCTTAAATCGGAACCGAACCATATCCAATGGTTCTTGCAATTTTGGAACCGGAACTGGAACCAGTGCTGTCTAGAACCGGACCAAACCAGACCGATCCAACGGTTTCGTTCCGGTTCCATGGTTCTACCGGTTAAATGTGCACCCCTAGTCTTTGTACTCGTGTGCCGATTTTCAGGGCGTTACAATTCTTTTGCCTAGCTCCTTCTTATATGAGTTCTAAATAATGAGAGACCTTTTTAGTCATGTCATACAAATCTAAGAACTTTGTACCTATGAACTTCTTATGAAGTTTGCATTCAAGCCCGTCTTATGCAAGTTGCACAAATTCAGCTTCGGTCATGACGACCTTACAGCAGCTTTTCACCCACTTAAACCATGTGATATAGCTCTCACAGGTCTCTCCAGGAAACTGCAGAAAATGTGTGAGATCGACCATAGTGATCTCTCTATTCTTAGAGAAGAATTGAGCATGGAACTTTTCTGCCATCTCTTGCCAAGTGTGTACTGAATCTAGCAATAGGTTCGAACACCACGTGAAGGTCGTTGCATTAGTGAATTATCAAATACATGTAATTTATGATAATTATTGTTGGTCAATTCTCCACATTGCATTGTAAATCGGCCAACATGTTTGATGGTCAATTGACCGTGCTCACCTGAAAATAAGACAAAATTTGGTCAATAGTTCCTTAGCAATGGGTGTTGCCGATCTATCCATTCGGGGTATGGTTTGTGATACATCAGGATAGTATTGCGGCCGAGTACTTAACCAACAACTTCTTAGACAATTTATACTATCTGGTCACGATCCATCCACCGAGGTTCTAAGATTGACAGGTGGTCTAGGCCAAATTGGTTCACATTATCCTAGAATCTAGGAAACTATTGGGGATTGAATCCTCCTGGCAGTAATTGATTCCTGTTCTCAAGTATACAGTTCATAACATCTCGCTCCAGTCGCCTAACTTCCATAGGAGATGGCATATTTCTTATCTCATGGACAGGGACCGGCAGTGGATTACATTACGAAGGCGGCATGGGTGGCAGTGGAGCTGCATTGTCGATAGAACTTCCCTCAGCATTATATTGCATTACCGATGGTGTCCGTTCGGCCAATCGATGCATGTCTTCAGCCTGGCTAGCCATATATCGATTGATATTATCAGCTTGAATACAGAATTGCTCTCCCTGGGCCCTTCCATATTCATGCACAAGCTAAATGTTCATCTGTATATCTCAGAGCACGACAACTACCTCATCTGGAAGAACGATTCGAGAAGTCGCTGCTCCTTCCTGATCCCCAATAATAGCCATTGGACTATTGTTTAAATTCAATGCCTCAGGGGAACTAGAGGTGGGCATCGAGTCGAGTCGGATCGGCTTGGGTCTAACTCGACTCAATCCGATTTTTCCAATAACCCGACTCGAACTTGATCCGATCCGGGACCGAGTCCAGTAAGGTTGACTCGATCCGATCTAAATCCTTGTTGGCCTGACCCGAACCGAATCCGACTTGGTCAGGGAAACCGAGTCGAATCGAGTTGAGTCTATCTGATCGATTCAGACTGGGCTGAGTTAAGCCGAGCCAGAAACTCTCGTGCTAGGAAGGAAACGGGAGGGAAATCGGTAGAGAGAAAGAAGGAGAGGAGGGAAATTGGGAGAGAAAGAAGGAGAGGAGGGAAATCGGGAGAGAAAGGAGGAGAGCTAGGGCCGAACACTGCAGCTGAGCCAATGAGGTCCCAACCTCGACCGGACCACCAGCGAGCCAGGGCAAAATACACAGAAAAATAAATAATTAAAAAAATGGAACATACCTGATGAATGGAGGAGAATGAACGGTGAAAATGGGTTGTCGGGCTGCTGAGTGGATTGGATTCGGATCGAGATGGGTGTGGCGCCACTCGGGTAAGGATGAGCTAGGGTTCACCGTTCGGGTAGAAAAGAGGGGTAAAAGTTATTAAAAAAAAATTAAAAAGATACTTTATACTACTCAACTGAATCGGATTGGATCGGATTCCGGATCGAATTGGCTACTGACTCGAACTCAACTCGTTTTGCGATCGGATCTGATAGGGTCTACTCGATCCGACCTGACCTTAGCTTTCGGTTCGGGTTGAATTGGATTCGACCAGTTCAATCGAGTCCGATCCGACGAGTCGGGTTAGATCCTGCCCACCTCTAGTTAGAACTGGCACGTCCTCTACTGGAGGCGGTGCGACTGGCGTAGAGGGATCGACTCTATCAATACGAGCACTTCTTCTATTCATAATTAGGCATGCTACACTGATAAGTTAGAGACAAGGTCCCATTGGGTGTGCCAAAAACTTGTTGCCATTGATTTCGGCACTACCTGTGCGTGGGCATGCCAGAATTGAAATTGCTGCTTCAATTCAAACTGAACAACAATTACCCCAAGCGCCAAGATAGTTAGACACAAAGCATATTACCGAGATCTGATGAAATCAGTCACCTATTTAGCCACTCACTCAATGTGTAAAATTGGATCATGCGATATTTAGAGGATGGGGTTCGTCCTCTGATGATGGGTTGCACATTTGTCTTCCATATAAAAGGACTCTTCAATACACATAAATTGAAATGGGAAAGAGATTCTTACAGTAGGTCGTGGAGAACAGTTGTGGAACACCTTTTCAATTGAGGAACTGCATCCAGCGTGCAAACGTAGACTCAAATTATAGCTAAAGATTACTAGCTAATTAATTAACGCTACATAACACACTATGGAATGTAATGAAAGTAAAGGGATTATACTAGAAAATGTAATTTGCTAGATAGGAAAAGTGGAGAGTTACACTATGGAATGTAAATTGACTGGTAATTTAAAGGGTAATTGAAATAAAATGTTTGATTTTTTTGAATTGACATGAGACAATTCTTCTTAGTGAATTCCTTTGCTATTTATAACATCGATCTACCCTAATAACCTTGATCTACCCATCTACATCCTTCCCATGCTCTAACGATTATCATAACCGCTTGCCACTACTTAAATTGTTTTGTTTCTTTTCTCCTATTGCCATGTCCTAACTGCTTGCTTCTACTTAAATTGCTTTGTTTCTCCTATTGCCATGACCTATAACCACTTCATCGGTCGTGCTTAAACAATACACAACACCATTTGATAAACTTCAGCTACTATTATCAAGAAATCTTCTCCATACATATCTACAGATCTTATTCGAATACATCATACAAACTCATACATATCACACCTACTTCCCTTTCATTCAATGGTTCACGAAGGGAATGGCGATAATGGGGATGAACACTGGTATGCTATTCCTAATTGTATTGTTCAAGTTGCAGCTGGTATACTATTTCCAATTGTATTGTTCATCTAAACAGCCAGTAGGGCAGTCTTTTAGGTCCTGGGCCTAACATAGGGTGACGCAGCTAATGGTCAGGTTGGATTTCACTAAAAACACAATGGTAGGGCCCACCCAGGCTGGCGACATTTTCCTCTCTCTCATATTTATTAGCATTAATTAACCATTAGTTAATCACCAAATTCCAAGCTGGTTGACGTACTCGAGAGTTTTCTTTATTTTACAAAATTGCACTTGGAAAGGGTAATATGCCAGGCCAACCCAGATTCGTGCTGAGCTGACAGGCTATCTTACACAATCCAAGCACGACCCGATTGAAAAACTGGCTTGAATTTTAAACCCAAGCCCAGCCCTCGCACCTCATATCCTAGCCAAGTCCAGCCTGTGACGGATCAATCCCAAAAGCCCAAGAGGCCAGCCCGGCCCATCGACAGCCCTAAACACAAATGTTCGAAGCACACTTGCATGACACTGCTAGCAGGCCACACCATGGAAGGATCCTATCTTACAACGGTAGAATGTGAACAGCCTTTCCTGGATTGTTTCTGTTTTATGCCCCACTGCAAGAGATATGAATACTTCAATGTGATTTTGTCTTCAAGGTAATCAAAGTGAGGCCCGCCACATGGAGCATCGACATCAAACATCATGGCCCAGAAAAATTCTCCGATTCTTATTGATGATAGAAAGCAGTTATCCTTCTTTGCATCAATCAATCCGCACCAGGCATCTCTTTCTCTGTGGACTTTTTTGAGTTCCCAATTCCAATATCTCTTGAAAGCATAGAGAAGGCCATGATTCAAATCAACATGATTTACAAGCTACAAGACGAACCTCAAGAATAATCTTCCTAACATGACAAGAAAGAAGAGAGGAAGAGCAAGAAAACAACAATAATAATAATAAAACCAAAACAAAACAAAAGAAGATGACAACAGGAAAAGATGGCCGGTTGGCCCATATATCTGAATTATCAAGCACTCTCGCGTTGTATGCATGAGTTTACCATTCATCTGCGAGAGCCCTTACAATGCATGGGCCTTACCCCAAAAGCCATGCCAATTAGACCATCCTAGCCACCAATTGAAGGACTTCTGAGAATTACAAATGGACAGCTAGAGAAGAGTCCCACCAATAGCCAACAGTCCCCCAACCAGCTGCTAGGATCATCCATTGGCCAGACCTCGAATAGGCCATGTTCTCACCAATAAGAAAAATGTCTACTTCTAGCTATAGAATTGACCCTGCAAGTGCTTCAGGATGCCTTCTTGGGTTCCACTTCGGGGTCACGAAGAGTTCCGAACATCCAATCCATCCAAATGGTGTAATGGCCATAGTTGTGGCGGTAGGTGGTGTGGTGGATCGTGTGATAGCCAGCACCCATGACGGGCCACACCTTACCATGGATGCAGTCGTGGATATTGGTTGTCCAAATGGCCTCCAAGAACAGAAGTATTATGTGGGTCGTGAAATGGGTGGGGACGAGGAAGAGTGCTATCACGTGGGGTAATGCTTGTAGTATCCCGTCCAGTGGATGGAATGCCAACCCTGAAATTTTCCAGTGTATCAATACAGAGTTTTAGTTAAATGAAAACGAATAACTTAACTGGTATATTTCAAAACTCAAACAAAAAAGCCCCATTTATTAAGCCAATAAAGGACACTAATTGGAACATGTGAGTATGCTAACGGTACTGTTTGGATGTACAACATATTAAGATAAGCACACTATGTGGTACTTGTGATAAAGAGGGAACTAGACAAGTGACGAGAAAGGAAACAGAAATTACTCACAAACAGGGGCTTCAAAAAGCTATGAGATGGAGACCAATGATGGAAAAGCACTAAAGATTGGCAGCCTTACATTTCTGGCAGAGTGTGATGATGATGCAAAGCCACTTAGAAATTATCTAGAAATCACATGCATGCATAAAAGTAATTCAAATTAAACTTTACAAATTATGGGTCTCAGTTTAGATGTATCATGTACCAAAACAATGTTTATATGATTATCTTGCTATCGGATTGGTGGATATTTATTGCACGGCTAAAAATGAAAAAAATATCCAATGGTCCTATTTCAATAAAACAAAGTGTATAGAAATCAGAGGATATGATTTCTCGTTGCTCAACAAATCTGATTTTGGGACTTCGACCTAGTGATGGTGAGTTTCACAATTTAGTCAGTTTAATTTGAACTGACTAAATTGTGTACATTTTTTGAGTGCCTGCATATCAAGCATCATACTCTACCAGAGTATGAATAGCTCTGAAAAACGAAGCAGAAGAACAGAAAACCCATATCACTTCAAGAGTCTTCCTTGTTTTCTGGGGTATTTTACGCTCCTGCATGATCCCCTTTTCCTCTTTAATTTTTCATGGGTTTGTTGAAGGTAAAGTGGACATGCACCAATAACCTGTGCCTCAACAGCCCTGCATGCTACTATGATTTGTGTGTGTGTGTGTGTGTGGGTTGGAGTTCTGGGGGGGTAGTTTGGTTCCTACCCTCCGCATTTTACTTTTTTCTGTCACACGGTGATACAGTTTGAGTTATCACAGGTTGAGTCGACAAGTCTTCCCGAGTTAGCATCAAGTCAGACCCAGAATCGAGTTTTGATGGGACTCGACTCGAAATCTTGCCGAGTTGAGATGACTCAGCCAAGTTTCAAGTCTAGTCGACGAGTTTTTGAACGGTGGTTTGTACAAGTGGGACCCATGATTCGTTCAGAATGTTGGACATGATGGACTTCACGATTGATGACCCATGCACCTAAAATTCCCAGACTGGATGATCCTGGCTATAGAATATTTGATCTTTTATTGATTGAATGTGAATGCCTGCTGAAAGCCTGAATGGTAGTGCACAAAGTCGGCACTGGCATTGTATTATACCTCTTTACTTGTAAATGCATCCTTATTCTGACATAGAAGTTAGTCGCTTTGACCTGTTCTGAAATTGGCCATTGACAGTTCAATCTGGATGAGAGTAGAACTTACCAGCAAATGGAGAAAGTGTATTCTGCTTGTTGTAGATGTGATGAGTAGCATGAAGATGCTTGTATAAGGGCTTTATGTCATGCAATTCTCGGTGCATCCAGTAAATCCCAAACTCAACAATCACAAGGTAAACAATCAGATAAACAAGGTAGGCCGGCCATCCAATTTCACTTATGCTTGAGAAGCACCTCATCCAGCCCTTCTCAACCATGTACTCTGAAACAGTTGGAAGAACACTGTACCAAGGCATGGCTTTCATCGTGACCATTATTTGTAGAAGTATGGATTCATTTGAAGGTACAGAATCTGTACAAAAGGAAACAACCATGAGTTTGATGCAAGTTCAATCTCATGCAAATATAAGAGGTATTTATATGATGCTTGATTGAAAGAAATGACAGTTCCTTTTTGTTTGACTTGCAATGCTTTTGGATTGACCTGGTAGGGTGATGGGCAACATAAAGAATATCATGATTCTAGCCATCCGATAGAAATGGACAATTACAACCTGTCATCCACTTTTACCAAGGACCCAGCTGGAATGTTAGGATCACCCTCTGGGGGACAGTTTGGAATATCTCCTGCCCACCATGGACTGCAACATAAGACCAATTTAGATCACCAAAGGTGGACCCTCTGTGTAAAACATAAACAAGGGCATCCACCAACAAATAAGGACAGCCATTATAATTTGGAGAAAATTTATATGGAAGTGCTTGACAAGCGAATGTAAGAACGAAGTCATGATTTTCTTGAGGGAATTAGAGCATGAGATCAACAGAGAGAAGAACCCTTTGAACTATAAACTTTTGGACTAACAAACTTCAGACCTCGAAATCTCAAATATAAAAGAGAAACAAATATTGAAAAGCCTGAGAAGGCAAGGCAAGGCAAGTTAGGATTCTAAGCATAATAAGAAAAAGATCACAAGCTTCTTCATACTTTTTTTAAAAAAGCTATTTCTCTAACACTCTAGACCATTACATGTGACCGAGCAAGCAATGTTTATATGGGACAGCGGGTTAACATGTTTTGGGCCAAAAACGCTCAAATGCACAAAAGCACTTCGAGAATGCTGCCTTTTGTGTCTACATTGATAAAGGTTTGATCATGACAATAGACCTGCGACTGGTTTCATTTATGATCTGATTGATTCCATGTAAGAACTGAACTAAATCTTGTTCTACATGCAGAAAGATAGTCATCAAATCTGTAACCACGGTAAACTACAAGTCCTTGAATTAATGGGACATAAAGAAGCAATATATTGTGACATGGACAAAATGCAAACAGAAACATGGGAGATGTTAACTAGTTTGATACTTATGGTCATATTTTGATATTTGCATATTGTTTTGAGTTATTATTTATTATAATGACCGACCATGAATCCTAGTTACAGCTGATTGGTTAACCTAATTTGCAATCACAGTTGTCTGCCTGACATATAGCAGGTTCCATCTACAAGAGTAACAGGAGTATATTGAAAGACTTTGTTCTAGCCCTTTTCATTGGCCTGTTTGTTAGTATAGGATAGTATACCTAACTACTTCATCCATGCATTAGTTTTATCTCATTTGATAATCATGTGAAGGATAGATGCATATGGAGAAGAGACTGTTGAAAGTAACAAAAGCTAAATTCCCTTGTTTAAATCATGGGTGACAAGGGAGTAAAATGAGACAAGTACAAGAGAGGCAAAGGGACTTGGTGGACGGACCCAATAATCTCCATTAAGATCTATCGAGAAAGAAAAAACACTTTCCAACAAGTAGAATGCCAAGAAAGAAGATCCCACCCTGTCAACCTCTCTTGGCTTGACAGTTACAATTTGACAGTATATATCACCCCAACTGCCAATCAAATGCCTTCATTCGTTACTTGTACCAGTGATAACAGGAGAAAGAACTCCCTCCTTGAGCTCTCTTGGCTATTTGACATATGAAGTTAACACAGCAAAGGAGATCTCTAATGCTCTTGAAAGCATGTCTAAATTTACACATTTCCAAATTCTAACCTCGAAGTTCTACTTTGAACATTCCGTATAAAGTTCTAATTCAAATATATTCATGTATACGTAAAGAAAGTTAAGATAACGGGGTGGTGTCCGAGCCATAGAAACTCCAAAGGCATATAGGACTTCATTAGTTTTTCTTTTTCTCATTTGATCATTTAGGCTCGTAATCACACAAACTCATGAAAGAATTAAGATGCTGACACAGCTTATCAGCTGCTGCTCAAGTTTAATTGGTCGACATGGTGAAATTGTGCTACTCAACTCATTAGAGGCATTAGAGGATTCTTGAAATGTGGGCTTGGGCAGTATACTCTGCGATTCAGCTTTGACAAGTGAGGCGCATGGTTTGGCAATCAAGACCGTCGATCCATTGAATCCCACTTTGAATGTAACGTGCCCCAAAAGTCTCATCGATGGTACAATCCTAAACATTTCAGTTCATCACTTGCAAGTGACAAAGAGAAATACGACAGTGATTTATATTCAACTGAAAAAAGTTCCAGTATCAGTGGCTGTGATCTTTTTAATTTGGAGATTTTTTGTGGCATGGTCCATCGTGGTGGGATACAACAGACCAATGATCTGAATTACCAAGGCTGAAATTTTGAGTATATTATCAAAGCCCCTGGTTGAGGATCCTACAATTCCTCATCTTCTTATCATCTTATGACTTTTCTTAACATGGTGGATGGTTATGGATTTCATCTTCTGTTTTCACTTTTCCTTCCAATCAACAAAGAGATTTTCTTTTTTAATTCATTGGCATCAACAAAAGAAATTTATTAGAGGCTGAGTTTCCTGTTTGTGACAAACAGAGAACTCGGTATGCACCGAGTTTGTAAATGTGAGACCCATGGTCAGTTTAACCGAGGCATTGATCTGATGGTCCCCACTATGGGTGGACCATGCCCAGAAAAAAAATCTCCCAAATTGGATCACCCCAACTATGGAACATTAACCTTTTCTCCATTAAATGTGGATAGCTGTCGCATTTGCATGTCAAAAAGTAAAAAATAGACTTTGGATTGAAAAGATATCTTGGGCATGGTTCATCAATGATAGGGGCCGTCAAGTCAATGGCTTGAACAAACCAACCATGGGCATTGCACGTGCAAATTTGGCAATCAAGAGGGAAGTTCCCTATTCATCATGAATAGAGAACTTGGCCCCAGTTCATGCACACTAAAAAGAAGAGATTGACATTTATAACTAGGGGTGTAAATGAGCCAAGATGGATAGGCCAATGCTGGTCCCAGCCTAGCGCGTGGGCAAGATATTCTGGTTCACGTCAAGCCCAACCAGCAATCCTTATCTGGCCCATTAGTTGAGTATGCCTTCGAATGGCATCAAGGGCATGTTTGATTTCTGGGTGAAATGGTAAATCCCGTGTAAAAAAATAATTATTATTTCCCTGTGCATTTATATCATACCTGATTTGACTGCTTACTTTTTGACACAAAAATCAAGAATATCGCAAAATACTTGTGGGTCCCACTATGATGCATTTTGCTTATCCACACCATTCATCCATTATTCCAGTTGAATTTATAGCATGAGTAAAAAAAATGAGGCATATCTAAAACTAAAGTGGACCACGTCATACGGAAAAGGAAATTGAATACTGACCGTTAAAAACTTTGTGGGGCCATTGTTTCTTTTGGTGTGGGCCACTTAGTATTGGATCTACTTCATTTTTTGTCTCATGCTTCAAAATATTGTAGTAAAACGGATGGACGGAATGGATATATCATATGCATTATCATGTGGTTCAAAAATTAAAATTACCTCATTTGAACTAATTTCAAAGACACGAATTCCTATGAGTTTTCAAACACGTGAAACAGGGGGAATTACCGTTTACCATGTATTTACCATTTCTTTGAAAAAACAAACAGGCCCTAAATAAGTCGGGCCAGAACAAGCTATCATGAAAAGCCTTTATGCACATCAAGATGACAGTCCCTTTGACTTGGTTCTCTGGCCTCAAAACTCATGCCCAAGTTCAACCTTTGGAATTTCACCATCAGACCAAATCCAGCCGAGCACGCCAACTGGGCCCACTTTCACCCCTCTTTAGAACAGAGGAGGGAAAAACAAACAATTCCCTCCGAGCTAAGGCGTCAATCTCAGAAGTACCTTCACTAAGATTGTTAGAGAACTGCAATCCTAGAAAAGAAAAATCCCTAATTTCACCCAATTCGCCGATCTCTACTAATTAGAGGTCAGGACTATTGGGTCAATCTGATTTGGGGGGCATGCCCTAGTCAACAGTGGGGTCCACTTGGGAATGTTTGATCTGAGTTACTTACATGTACTCCACAATTTTGAGTGCATGCATGTGAACCATCACACTCTACCAGAGTATGTTGGAGTTGCAAACCCAAAACCCATTTTCAGGTGACTGTTCATCTTCCAATGCACAGCAAGAGTTCCCATGTAGCTGTTTTGGAAGATGAAAAGCTCTGTGTATTTTCTAGAAACATTGAGTATTGGAAGCTCCTAGTAGGGGTATAGTAGTCATTTCACAGTTGATGCAAATGCCTATAAAAGGGCACTTGTGTATCCGGTTGATGTAAGAAGCAATTGTGCAGTAGCAAGAAAAACAGCAGCAAGTGTGAAGTTTGCAGCAGCAGTAAAACAGTTTTTTTTTTTTTAAAGAAAAAGGTTCTGTGTTGGTCTCTCAGTTTTTTTAAAAGTTGTGTTAAGGCTTTGTAAAGCCAATATTTCTGAAGCAAAACAAATCTGGCTTGAACAGCCAACAAATACAACTCCCCACACAGGACTTGCATTATTCTTGCCTGAAGGTATGCGTTCTATCCCAGGGCCTTGAGACCAAAAAGTGGGGTCTATGATTTCGCTCTCCAAACCATTGATTTGATGGGGCCCACCGTGGATAGACCACACCCCAAAAAATCTGGGTGTAAGATCCTTATCATCCAATTTGGGCAGTTTCCTCCATCGAATATGGATATTGATGAATGATTTTTACAATCACATCAGGAAAAAAAAAATCAGATCAATCAAAAAAACAAAACCCTTAAAATCTGATTAACAAAGATTTGTTTGTCAAATCCAGACTATCAACTGCTTTTCATCTCAATCACCCATTCAACTGCAACTGATCGTGTATTTATTATCGTCCACTCCGAATCGGGATTTGGACGGTTCAGATAGAGGTACCCGCTCACCAGTGGACCATCACAGCCCCATCAGCCACACACATTCAGAAATAGAAAAACCAAACCACACTGTCAAAACAACAATCCCCTCTACAATGTACCACAAACCGAAAAAACACACCAATCGGAAGATCCTAACCAAGAAAAAGAAATGGTCCCCACAGAGAAAAGGATCAGGAGTGTACATACGTTTTGTAAGAAAGAAGTCATGATTTTCTTGAGGGAATTAGAGCATGAGATCAACAGAGAGAAGAACCCTTTGAACTATAAACTTTTGGACTAACAAACTTTAGACCTCGAAATCTCAAATATAAAAGAGAAACAAATATCGAAAAGCCTAAGAAGGCAAGGCAAGACGAGGCAAGTTAGGATTCTAAGCATAATAAGAAAAAGATCACAAGCTTCTTCATACTTCTTTTTTTTAAAAGCTATTTCTCTAACACTCTAGACCATTACATGTGACCGAGAAAGCAATGTTTACATGGGACAGTGGGTTAACATGTTTTGGGCCAAAAAAGCTCAAATGCACAAAAGCACTTCGAGAATGCTGCATTTTGTGTCTACATTGATAAAGGTTGATCATGACGATAGACCTGCAACTGGTTTCATTTATGATCTGATTGATTCCCCATAAGAACTTAACTAAATCTTGTTCTACATGCAGCAAGATAGTCATCAAATCTGTAACCACAGTAAACTGTAAGTCCTTGAATTAATGGGACATAAAGAAACAATATATTATGACATGGACAAAATGCAAACAGAAACAGGGGAGATAGTAACTAGTTTGATACTTATGGTCATATTTTGATATTTGCATATTGTTTTGAGTTATTATTTATTATAATGACCGACCATGAATCCTAGTTGCAGCTGACTGGTTAACCTAATTTGCAATCAGAGTTGTCTGCCTTACATATAGCAGGTTCCATCTACAAGAGTAACAGGAGTTTATTGAAAGACATCGTTCTAGCCCTTTTCATTGGCCTGTTTGTTAGTATAGGATAGTATACCTAACTACTTTGTCGGTGCATTAGTTTTATCTCATTTGAAAATCATGTGAAGGATAGATGCATATGAAGAAGAGACTGTTGAAAGTAACAAAAGCTAAATTCCCTTGTTTAAATCATGCGTGACAAGGGAGTAAAATGAGACAAGTACGAGAGAGGCAAAGGGACTTGGTGGACGGACCCAATAATCTCCACAAAGATCTATCGAGAAAGAAAAAACACTTTCCAATAAGTAGAATGCCAAGAAAGAAGATCCCACCCTGCCAAACTCTTTTGGCTTGACAGTTACAATTTGACAGTGTATATCACCCCAATTGCCAATCAAATGCCTTCATTCGTTACTTGTACCCGTGATAACAGGAGAAAGAAGAACTCCCTCCTTAAGCTCTCTTGGCTATTTGACATATGAAGTTAACACTGCAAAGGAGATCTCTAATGCTCTTGAAAGCATGTCTAAATTTACAGACTTCCAAATTCTAACCTCCAAGTTCTACTTTGAACATTCAGTATAAAGTTCTAATTCAAATATATTCATGTATACATAAAGAAAGTTAAGATAACGGGGTGGTGTCCGAGCCATAGAAACTCCAAAGGCATATAGGACTTCATTAGTTTTTCTTTTTCTCATTTGATCATTTAGGCTCGTAATCACACAAACTCATGAAAGAATTAAGATGCTGACACAGCTTATTGGCTGCTGCTCAAGTTTAATTGGTTGACATGGTGTAATTGTGCTACTCAAGTCGTTAGAGGTATTAGAGGATTCTTGAAATGTGGGCTTGGGCAGTATACTCTGGGATTCAGCTTTGACAAGTGGGGCACATGGTTTGGCAATCAAGACCATCGATCCATTGCATCCCACTTTGAATGGACCATGCCCCAAAAGTCTCATCGATGGGACAATCCCAAACATTTTTGTTCATCACTTACAAGTGACAAAGAGAAATACGACAGTGATTTATATTCAACTGAAAGAAGTTCCAGTATCAGTTGCTGTGATCTTTTAATTTGGAGATTTTTTGTGGCATGGTCCATCGTGGTGGGATACAACAGACCAATGGTCTGAATTGCCAAGGCTGAAAATTTGAGTATATTATCAAAGCCCCTGGTTGAAGATCCTACAATTCCTCGTCTTCTTATCATCTTATGACTTTTCTTAACATGGTGGATGGTTACGGCTTTTATCTTCTGTTTTCAGTTTTCCTTCCAATCAACAAAGAGATTTTCTTTTTTAATTCATTGCATCAACTAAAGAAATTTATTAGAGGCTGAGTTTCCTATTTGTGACAAACAGAGAACCTGGTATGCACCAAGTTTGTAAATGTGAGACCCATGGTTAGTTTAAACCCCCCTGATGCCCCCCCCCAAAAAAAAAAAAAAAAAAAATCTCCCAAGTTGGATCACCCCAACTCTGGAAGATTAACCTTTTCTCCATTAAATGTGGATAACTGTCACATTTGCATGTCAAAAAGGAAAAAATAGACTTGATGGATTGAAAAGATATCTTGGGCATGGTTCATCAATGATAGGGGCCGTCAAGTTAACGGCTTGGATTAACCAACCATGGGCATTGCACGTGCAAATTTGCAATCAAGAGGGAAGTTCCCTATTCATCACGAATAGAGAACTTGGCGCCCGTTCGCGCACACTAAAAAGAAGAGATTGACATTTATAACTAGGGGTGTAAATGAGCCAAGATGGACAGGCCAACGCCGGTCCCAGCCTAGTGCGTGGGCAAGACATTCTGGTCCACGTCAAGCCCAACGAGCAATCCCAATCTGGCCCATTAGTTGAGTACGCCTTCGAATGGCATTAAATGAGTCGGGCCAGAACACGCTATCATGTCAAGCCTTTATGCACATCAAGATAACAGTCCCTTCGACTTAGTTCTCTGGCCTCAAAACTCATGCCCAAGTTCAGCCCTTGGAATTTCACCATCAGACCAAATCCAGCTGAGCGCGCCAACTGGGCCCACTTTCACCCCTGTTTAGAACAGAGGAGGGACAAACAAACAATTCCTTCTAGCTAAGGCGTCAATCTCGGAAGTACCTTCACTAAGATTGTTAGAGAACTGCGATCCTGGAAAAAAAAAAAATCCCTAATTTCACCCAATTCTCCAATCTCCACTAATTAGACGTCAGGATTATTGGGTCAATCTGATTTGGGGGTCATGCCCAGTCAATAGTGGGGTCCACTTGGGAATGTTTGATCTGAGTTACTTACATGTACTCCACAATTTTGAGTGCATGCATGTGAACCATCACACTCTACCAGAGTATTAATAGAACTCCCCACACAGGACTTGCATTATTCTTGCCTGAAGGTATGCGTTCTATCCCAGAGCCTTGAGACCAAAAAGTGGGGTCTATGATTTCGCTCTCCAAAGATAGACCACGCCCCAAAAAATCTGGGTGTAAGATCCTAATCATCCAATTTGGGTAGTTTTCTCCATCGAATATGGATATTGATGAATGATTTTTACAACCACATCAGGAAAAAAAAAATCAGATCAATCAATCAAAAAATAAATAAATAAAACAGTTAACATCTGATTAACAAAGATATGTTTGTCAAATCCAGACGATCAACTGCTTTTCATCTCAATCACCCATTCAACTGCAACTGATCGTGTATTTATGATCGTCCACTCTGAATCGGGATTTGGACGGTTCAGATAGAGGTACCCGCTCACCAGTGGACCATCACAGCCCCATCAGCCACACACATCCAGAAATAGAAAAACCAATCCACACCGTCAAAACAACAATCCCCTCTACAATGAACCACAAACCGAAAAAACACACCAATCGGAAGATCCCAACCAAGAAAAAGAAGTGGTCCCACAGAGAAAAGGATCAGGAGCGTACATACCTTTTGGAAGGTAGATGTGTCTTTTCCAGTAGTAAATGTAGAAGCTCCAAAGGCCACCACTGACGAAGTAGAGAATCATTCCACCAATGTAATTGCGAAGCCAGGTTTGGAAGACATGTGGAAGAGGCTTCCACAGATTCTCTGGAAACAGATTCCCGAGAACGATTCCGTTGTAGAAGTTCGTCTCCTCGGCAAACAGACGGAGGTAATCGCCATCCATTTTGCAAGGGTCAGATTCCGGCGCTCTTTGGCCGGAAATATAGCCGGAGAAAGGGAGAAAGAAGAGTCGGGTTTGAGGCAGAAACAAGAGGGAAAGAAATACGACTATAGACGCCGGCTCGCCAAATATCTTGCGCCTTCGCGGTAGCGGTACACGTGGCATGTTACCGGTCTCACTAGTGATATAACCGGTGGAACCGGTAAATAGGACATCTCTCTGTTTGGTATGGCATAGCCCACCTGAGTTTTGGATTTGCATGATTGTAACGCCCTGAAAATCGGGGGTCGAGCATAAACTCAACTCTCAAGTTTCAACGCATCACTTATGCAACAAAATGAATGATTTGTATTTTATTTGCCATAGGGTATAGTCATTGACATAAGTGAGATTAAGCTAAAAAAAAAAACAAATATCAAATTTATCATACTCCAGTAGAGGCAAGTTAAATTTGTAAGTGGAAGACCATGATAGATAGATAAAATATATAAACTGATGAGTTTCCGTGTGATAAAGTTACCAAGTTAAATAATTACAAGTATAATTCTAAAATATACCAAATGTGTGAGAAAGTGTAATGTCTTCTATCCCAAGTACCATACCGGCCAGAGTCAATATACTGCATCTTCATGACGAGAGAGTTACATGTAGGAGAACTCCTCCTCAACATCATAGTAGTGGTCCGGCCTCGCTTCATAAGCATCGCCATCACCCATGAAACTCAACAAATCTGGCCATTAACGGTGAGAGTGAGTGATCGGCTCAAGTGGAACAATAAGGCATTGGTTAACATGTTATCAACGCAGTCAAGTAGTAATGATAAAGCAGTACAATCAACAATTCTATATACTCTTATTAATGCAAGTATTAATGCAGTCATGATGTATGCCCTTGCCAAACCACCCTCATGCGACATCATCTTACGTTCGTGGATGCATACCTCCCTCAGTGCTCCACATCTACCAGGCACATGCGGTGCGATGATGAGCATGATTACCGAAGAAGTATTAGTCCATTTCAAAAAAAGATGGAAAACTAAGGTACCTCCCTCAGATCATTCCCAAACATAATCCATTCTAGGGTCGTCGATCTAGTTAATCTCACACGATAATGTATTTCTAGGTCGCCATGCAGTAGTGGTATTACGACAATGGTTACACCACTCCATCACCTCTTTAACGGTTCATTACTATACGATGTGAAAAAATAGTTCATACTCATACACCATACAATCGCTGCAAAACTCGTCGCCTCACCACAAATTCAGAGTATGCTCGAGGTCACTACAAAGGGCTACCAGGACTGTTGCTCGCATTCGTTGCACCATTCCCCCATCACCTTATCAATGTAGGCCAACAGCACGAATATAGTGTCTCATACCATCATAATCGGCTCACGAGTCCATTAAATGGGGAGGCACATAAAGATAATAAATAACTTGTCCCATACCACCATGTCCGGCTCATGAGTCTTAACGATCGAGGTACCATGGTTAAAAAGGATTTCATCGTAAGTTTGGTACCACCAGGTTTAAGCATGAGTGTCCAAACATGGTGAACATACATTGTTTTCATCGAGTTACTTGACGAGCACGACTAGCTCGAGCGCACAATAAATTGAACGACGTAAGTGCATAAGTACTTGGCATTAGCTAACCACTTTGGCCGAGTAGGGTTAGGGTTCGTCAAACACATCCTACGTGGCGAAATGAATCTCAACCACGATCTCAAGTCCGTGCATAACCGATTATGCCGGATTAAAATCATAGTCCCAAAAGCAATCAATCCATATTCCAAAGCATGTGGAGTAAAGCATAATAAACAAATTAAGTCAAGCATGTTAACAAACATGTCATAAAGCATGTTACAAAGCATGTTATAAAGCATGTTATAAAGCACCATATAAGCAGGAAATACAAAAACAAGTATTTTATCCATATATAATATATTCATACAACAAATAATCATAACAAACATATTTCTAAAGATTATATGTATACGGTACTTTCTACAAATACCTAGAATATGTAAAATTCCATATTCTTCATCTTTAATCGAAACGGAAAACAGACAGCACTTTGTACATGTGCAATTGCAGATCATGAATCTATCATTATATGACATTGAAAGCGTTGAAAACCATAACTTATACACCTAAAGTCCGCACCTTTTCTCGTAGAATCGTAACGGAATCGATGGATTTGCTAAGCTTTCGTATACGGTAGTTTGGTAACCTATAACATGCTTTCGGTTAGTTATTTCATGACCTAAATTTTCCGAGTCATTATATTCACCTAAACTTCAAGATTTGTTTCAAACATGAAAGCACTTAAACAAGTTTGAAGGATAAGACACTTAAACAAGTTTGAAGGATAAGATAGTGAGAGATGAGATTTGTGAAGGAAAAGTGAGGTTTTCAGGAAAATGGTTTGAAGAAGAAATTTGAGACCTTTAAATTAAATGTTTGAGAAGTTAATCAGGTGTTAGGATTGACCCATTGCCGAAGAACGTCTAATTCTAAGTGGCAAAAATTCGGAATGTTACAATGATTTTACATGTTACTGTAATCCTTCTAAACTTTATGATGGAGTGGATCGGTCAAGGGCATCTCTATGAGGAACGCAGATTGCCATCTACCCCACCGGCTCCGGCTGGAAACGGACAGTAGATTTTTAGGGCCTACCATATATTTATTTGCCATCCAAATTATTTATAAAGCTACATAGACAGGTAAAAACTAAAAAAACTAAAAAAAAAAACAAATATCAAATTTATCTAAAACTTCTGCCGCCCCAACAAGTTTTCAATAGTAAGAGTTTAATTATTATTGCGTAGTCCACTTAAGCCTTAGATTTGCCTTATTTTTGAGTTTATATTTTAAAATTATAAAAATAAATAAATAAATAAATAAATGGCATGGATAAGACCCATATATTATGTGGCCACTCAAAACTATTGGCCGTTTCTAGCTGGTAAGACGCAATCCGCGTCCCTCTATGAGCCCTGCATAGCCTCTGACCACATGATTTTTGTGTAAGGAACAGGTAATTTAGGCTAGTAGTACACGAGCACAGATTACATGGACTGAGTTCCAAATCCAAAATTGGAGCGGATACAAATGTCAGCTGCAAAGGAACATAGAAACCATATTAATTGAACACCCATCATTAAAAACATCTCAAAATTACCATAATGGTTATTTGTCATCCAACTTATTGATGAAGGTATATAAACTTGAGTCACCTAAAAAGCTTTAATAAAGAAAATTGAATTTTTATTATAGGGCTTACTTGTGATTTAGATTACTTAGATTTTAAGACCATGATTAAAAAATAATAATAATAATAATAATAATAATAAGTAAAAATAGAAATAGACAATTTAGATATACAACCCATGGACCAGAGTCCTTACGCATACATTGATGGTAAACTCATGAGGGTGAAAAACTAATGCAGTGAGTAAATGGGTGAGTGGGTATAAGTGCATGTGTAAATATAAATCAATTAAATAAAAAAAATAAAAAATAAATAAAAAAAGAAAAAGAGAAGACATTACAACAAGTGCATCAGGGTGGGCTAGGCTGTTAACCCTGCCTCACCTAATTCGTTCTGTGATGCACATGCTGGTGCTCGGAAAATATATGAAGAGTAATGGGGACCATGAGTGTGACTTCTCAGTTCTCATAGAGTAGATGGAATATATATTAAAATTAAGAATGAATGTGGACAGTTCATCTCATTTTGTTAATTTCTGGACCATTGATTCGAGTGAAAACGCACTGTAATCTGATTATTATTTTTTATCACTATATCAACGGTCCTGATCACCATGTACATTTGCCACATGTCGAGTTAGAATAGAAAGGCACGTAAATGCGTGCAATGAGCGCGGGAGTTGATACGGTAGGACAGGAAGAACCGGAAATTGGGAGAACCATCCTGTATGCTACAAGTAACAGGTTGAGGCATCAATCAGGACCGTCCATATAGTGGGATGAACAATGGATGGAAAATGGTTTAAGTTATACATAGATCAGATGATCTTAGACATGTTATCATCCACCTTTAAATCGACGGTGGAAATGAAAGATGCATAATACTCAACATTAAGAAAGGGAAACGTAGGGCAGAATTGTTTGATACGTTTTATTTTTAAAAAAGGAGCCCATCATGATGCATCCAGCCAGATGGATGATTCGAATTCAAGGGATGGCTCTGCCATCCTACGAACTTACGATTCCTCCAGCTTGCGTGTATATTAGGATTCATACTCTGGCAGAATGAAGTGGATGATACGCAGGCACTATAGTATTGTATACGTGGACATTGACTAAATCAAATAAATCGTCCAAATAGTGGGCCCTATTTAGATACTCTGTAAACCAAAAATTACACTGATTGGACTTTCCAACTGGACTATATTGTCGATATTCACTGGTCAGTTTAAATGGAAGCTCGTTAATGGTCTGGATTCAACCAATACAATTAGATGTCCGTTCATCACAAGTTATTGGTCCATCAATCCTATTTTGAGGTCCTTATTAGGTCCTGCAATTTGGACGGTTTAAATTGAGTTGGTTTCCGCCGCGCTCACAATTTATGGGGAGCGGATTGGATGCTGAACACTTCAGCAGCCAAAACGCTATTGAAGTGACGTGGTGAAATACAATTGGTTGAATACCAAGATCACGTTCCCCCCTTAAAATTAATACTATTTTCTTTGGAGTTCCATTAGACGTCTCTCCGTTTGCCGTGCACGCACTCGACTACGTAATGGTAAACTTTATTTTCAAGTCGTATCTTTTATTTGCTCCCACGTCACCACTTTCCATGGGCGCTATCATAATGTATGTATTGTATCCACACCGTCCATCCATTTCGTGATATCATTTTAGGGCATAATCCAAAGAGTGTGAAAGATCCAAATTTCAAGTGCACCCCACTGTAGAAAACAATGGAAATTGAATGCCTACCATTAAAACTTTTTTGGGCTAAAGAAGCTTTCGATCAGGTTAATATTTATGCTTTACCTTATTGCAGGTCTTTTTTAACTTATAAAAAGGTAGGATCTCAAATAAACATCATGGTCGGCTGTAGGAAGGTTTCAACGGTGGCCATCACCTCCTACTGTTTTCTGTGGTGGGGTCCACTTAAACTTTAGATCTGCCTAATTCTTATGCTTACTCCCTAAAATGATCTCTCCAAATGGATGAATGATGTGTATACAACACATACATTATGGTGGGCCCAAAGAACTTGTTGACGTAACATCCGTATGGTACGGAAGCCAACCCGCTTCCGTTTCCAATCCGTTTCCAATTGCGGCCAAAGCCATCCGCATGAACTTCCTTCCACGGCAAGTTAGGCGGGGACACACAGTGATATTTGTGAGAAATCCATTCTGTTCATTATTTTTTTCTATATCATCTGATAATGTAGGCCCAAAAATAAGGCAGATCTAAAACTCATGTGGGTCGTACCGCTGGAAACAGTAAGTGAGGGAATATCCGTGGTTGAAAATTTCCTGGATCCAGTCATTCATATGGTTCATGAGGTCATTCCTATTGGGATGAACTGAAATTATAAAAACATTAACATAATCCAAAACTTTTGTGGCCACTTGAATATTTCAATGGCAAAAGCTTAATCCTCACCTTTTCCAATCGTGTGGCCCACTAGAAGTTTGGATCAATATCATTGCTAGGTCCATGTTGTAACATAATCTAGAAAAACTTATGTCCGGATAGATGTATCAAAAACATTACGGTGGGTGCCACTTAGGTTTGTTACTACTTTTAATACTCATGTGACCGCATTTTTATAATTTGCAGAGGATTGGGACTATTAATTTTTTAAATTAAATAGAGTTGGGACGCCGGTTGGCTACTGAACCAGACGGTAACTAGTCTTGCTACCGATGTCACGTCAGTACATTCTTTGGCCCCACCATGATGTATGTGTTGTATCCACACCATCCATCCATCCGGAGAGATCATTTTAGGGAATAAGCATTAGGCAGATCCAAAGTTCAAGTGGACCCTACCATAGAAAACAGTGAGAGGTGATGGCTACCATTGAAACCTTCCTCGGCCGACCATGATGTTTATTTGAGATCCAACCTTTTTATAAGTTAAAAAAGACATGAAATAAGGTAAAGCATAAATAATAGCTTGATTAAAAGCTTCTGTGGCCCAAAGAGGTTTTAATAGTAGGCATTTAATTTCTATTATTTTCTACTGTGGGGTGCGCTTGAAATCTGGATCTTCCTCACTCTTTGAATTATGGCCTAAAATGATGTCACGAAATGGATGGACGGTGTGGATACAGTACATACATCATGGTAGCACCCATAGAAAATGGTGACGTCGCTTCATTATGGGAGCGAAGAAAAGAAATGACTTAGGGGTCGTTTGGCACCTTGGATTGGAGGAGATTGGAGGGGTTTCAAATCGTCTTGGTTGTTTGGCAGCATAAAACAATTAGGGATTGCTAATCCACTGGGTTTCTAATCCCATCTTTGAGGGGGTTTGTAATCCACGGTGAGAGCTTGGATTACACCTAAAATCATTTTAATAGTTGCATGTATAAATGTATGTCACTATACACTATCATTCTACTGGGCACATGGCCCACTAACGATGATCAGCACCGTCCAAACATTGTTCATGTATATCAGCACCGTCCAAATATTATCAGCACCGTCCAAACATTGTCCATATTAATCAACGATTAAAATTGTTGGTTAGTCACTCAGATATGATCTTGTGCTTGCGGTCCATCTGAGACTTGGAATTTCATCATTTTTAGGCAAAACATATATTTTAGTGGGCTTATCACAACCATAGTGTCAAAAATTATATATCTCACTAATTGGAGTTATTAAAGTTAATTTAGTAATTAAATTCAAACTCCCGTAAATATGCCATATATAGGTATTTTTGAATTAAAGTTGATTCACAACCCAGGGTGCCAAACACACCGAGAGGATTGCCAATCCAGGGATTTCCAATCCTGGGGGTTTCAATCCACGCACCAAAACAGGCCCTTAAAATAACATTTACCCCTTATGTCGCCGAGTGCGTGCACCGCCAAACAGAGATAGACGTTTAACGGAACTCCAAAGAAAAGAGCATTGATCAATAAAGCCCACTTTGTAGAATTCTTACATCTTGTTAAACTGTCCTGATAATGCCTATAGGAAACGGTCAGACGACTATCGTAGCCATCCAGAATTCAAACTCAATAAAGATGCTTTCGGAGAGATTACAAGATATCCCAAACTTAACCATTGTCGATGAGGATTTCATGTACAACACTTGTCCTCAGCCGTCCACTAATACAACCTTCAATTCAACTCTCTTTGATTATACCACTGAAGATCTCAGCCTCATCTTTTACTACAGCTGCCCATATATATCCACTCCCTGCTTAAATACCTGCTGCCCATATAAATCCTAATGGTGGAAGTCTTTCTTACTTCGTTAATCGGGTCTCGCCCAGAAACGGATTGGCTACTCCCACACCAGCCCCGTGATTGGTGGTCGGTACTCTGTGGGCCCCACTATGATGTATGTGTTTCATCCATTCCGTTCATCCATTTTTTAAGAACATTTTAGGGCTTGATCCCAAATATGAGAGGTATATAAATCTCAGGTGGACCACACCACATGAAAACAATAGTGATTGGATATCCACCATTAAAATCCTCCTAAAGCCTACTGTATTGTTTATTTGACATCCAATCTGTTGATTAGGTCATACAGAGCCAGATGAATGGAAAAAATAAAAATAATCTTGATCCAAAACTTTCATGGCCTCCAAAAAGTTTTTAATGGTCTACGCTCATTCAACACTGTTTCTTGTAATGTGGTCCACTTGAGATTAGGATATATCTCATTTTTGGTATCATATAATAAAATGATTTGAAAAAATAAATGGACAGCATGGATGAAAAACACACTTCATGGTGGGGCCCACAGAGCACCAACCACCTGCCATTGGCTGGTGGCGGGGGAGTAGCCAATCCGTTTCCGTCTCGCACACGCGTCCTACCCTACCGTCCGGGCGGGTTTATGTGGGGCCCACCGTGATGTAAGTATTTTATCGCTATTCTTAGATCATTTTAAAGTATGAGACAAAAAATGAAGTGATTAACAGCTCCGTTGGACCACATCAAAGGAAGCAACAGTATGTTTGCAGACGTGGATGAAGTGAAAAAATAAATATCAGAAACTTCTCTGGCTCCCCAAGAAGTTTTTAATGGTGGACATTCAATCCCCACTTTGTGGTTCACTTAAGTTCATGACCTGCCTCATTTTTTGGCTCATGCCTTAAATTGGTATGAGAAAAACTATTAACGGCGTGGATAAAACATGTACATCACTTTGGGCCCCACATAGCGCTGCCCAGACAGATTACCTACCGGTGTAGGAGCAATCCGCGTCCCCTTGTTTGACCTTGACGTCCTGGAAGGACGCGGATATTGCTTTCGCAGGAACTTCCTGGAAAGGGAAGCTAGGTGAGGCCAACCGTGCAATTTACGAGGAATCGCACCGTCCATTCATTATTCGATATCGTCTGACAACAGGGTCCTACAGATGCCTTAAATTCAAAACTCAAGTGGACCGGACGACAGGTAAAAATAGGTAGCGAAATGCCTATCATTGAAACTTAAATTCAAAACTCAAGTGGACCGGACGACAGGTAAAAATAGGTAGCGAAATGCCTATCATTGAAACCTCCGTGGCCTCCACATTGATATATATATTTCATCCATACCATTTATATAGTCATTCTTTTACTGCAATGAACTGAAAACACAAAAATATTATCTTGATCCAAAACTTCTATGGCCCCATGAATGGACATTCAACCGTGACTATTTCCTTCATGCGGCCCACTTGAGTTTTGGATCTACCTCTTTTTTGGGCTCATGTCCTAAGATGATATAAGAAAACGGAGTGGATTTCTCACAAACATCACGGTGGGCCCCACCTAGTTTCATATAGTTTCCGCCAACAGATCACAATCCACGTCCTTCACGGAATATACTGGCTTGCTAGAGAAATCCGGTGGGCCACACCAATGGGGGTGATATAAAATTGCCCCTAAAACCTCTAGCAGCCTGTCTGAGTTTAGCTCAGCTGATTTTCTATCTTCAATTAGTCTTGTTGAGTTACAAGCGGTTTTGATGAAAGATACACGTCATGGTGTCCTCATACACGTCAAGGCATATATTTACACCCGCAACTATTAAAATGATTTTAGGTGTAATTCAAGCTCTCACTGTGGATTACAAACCCTCTCAAAAAAGGGATTGGAAACCCCCTGGATTGGCGATCCCCAGTTGTTTTTTTGCTGCCAAACAACGGAGAGAATTTGAAACCCCCTCTAATCCCCTCCAATGCACGGTGCCGAACACCCTCTTCGCATTCAACCAATTGAATTTCACCACGTCACTTCCGTAGCGTTTTGGCTACTGAAGCGTTCAGTATCCAATCCGCTGAGGACCTGCTTATCAACTACAGCTGAAGTATTTAAAAACTCGCATGTAACGAACCGGAGCGGATTAGAGAGACCCGTGCTCACCCCAGACGGTGCGGCCCTAGCCGTGGCCCACCTTAATGTATGTATTCCGTATCCATTCCGTCTATCTGTTTTTTCATATTATTTTAGAGTAATATGCCAAAAATTAAGCAGATCCAATTATCGTGTGTACCATAACCTAAGAAACAGTGGTAATTGACCCTTAATAGGTCACGAAAATTCTAGATCCAGATTATATTTGTTGTTTCCCTTCATCCAGACTTATGTGACCTTATCAACAGATTGGATGGAAAATAAACACTACATAAACATTAATTTTCGCCCTGAGAAGTTTTTAATGGTAAAGCGTTTAATCACCACTGTCTCCTATGGAATGGTCCACCTATAATTTTATCTAATTATTTTTACTTTTAATGAACTAAAATGATATGAAAAAACGGATTAACGGATTGGATACGAAATACATACATCAAGGTGGGCTCCATGGCAAGGGCCGCACCGTCTTGAGCGGATCCGGGTCTGGGTCTCGCATAATCCGCTCCCGTTACGACCAGGGACAGCTCACCGTAATTCCTGTAGAAAGCGGGTGCTGGAATTTGTGTACATGCGAGCGAGTGCACTTTTTTCCTACTTTCTTCACACGTGACAAGAAGGCACACGTGCAAGGTAAGGGAATCACTCGTAAGGTGATCCAACTTGGTTGATAACTAGCGTCAAGAGATAGGATGATCTTATTATCAATTCTAATAGTACAAAATAAATAAACGGTTGAGATTGATTGATCTTTTTTTTAACGCTTTAGAGTCTGTAAGGACCCATCTTTAGTCTACCTAGAAAAATAGATGGATAACACAGATGAAACACATACATCATGGTGGGGCATAGAGTACAGACCACCAGCCATGCCATTGGCAGGCAGGGGAAGTAGCCAGTCAGATTCCATTTTAAGGCGTGATCATAGAAATGAGGTAGATCTAACGCTCAATTACCACACCAATGATAAGCTTGGTTGCGCTAAATGCACAAAGCATTCAATTACATTAATAAGAGTAATATGTGGAGTGGTCTGCTTGAGCGTTGGATCTGTCTCATTTTTATTTTTATGCTTTAAAATGATACCAGAAAATGGATTAACGGCATGGATAAACGAATAAATCACGGTGGGCCTGCCCGCAGAACTGCCTGTTCGGGGCTAGAGACGGGCGGGCGTAGGACGTAATCCGCGTACATAAAGAGTATTTATTTTTTAATTGAATTTTTTATAAAGAGTATTTAGTTCAGTAGCCAAACCCCCAGCTGCGAACGGGCAGCAGCTTTGATTGGCTGCCGTGATGTATCGGTCTTATCCACACCGTCCATACATTTTTTCCTATCATTTTAGGGTAAAACCCAAAAAATAAGGCAGATCCAAAACTTAAGTTGACCACACCACAGGAGCAGCGGCAATAATGATTTTCACCGTTGAAACCTTTTAGGGCCACGGTGATGTTTATTTCCCATCCAACCTATTCATAAAGTTACGTAGACCTGGATGAAGAAAAAATACAAATATCAGCTCCATCAAAAACCACTGTGGCCCCGAAGAAGTTTTCAACGGTAAGAGTTTAATTCCCATTGTGTAGTCCACTTGAGCCTTCGATCTACCTCATTTTTTTTTTTTGTAACTCCTAAAATGATAGGAACAAATGGATGAACGGTGTGGATAAGACCTGTACACCACCGTGGCCACTCAAAGCTGCTGCCCGTTCCGCTGGAGACGGGTCCGTGTGTGGGGGAGGTACCATCAGGTCTACCTCGTGGGAAGCTTCCCATGAGGTTGAGCTATGTGGGCCCCACTGTGGTGGGGGCTCATCAATTAGATGCGATCTTGCATGGTGGGCCACAGGTCTACAAATAAGGATAATTCATAAATTAGGTGTGCCACACTTCAGGCAGCACTTGAGAGTGGATATCCACCTATTAAAATTTTCACAGGGCCTGTTGAGATGTATTTCAGAAATACAGCATCATTCATTGCGTGTCCCACTTAGATGAAGGGTCACACCAAGTTTCAGGCGTATCCAAAACTTAGGTAGGCCCTACGAGAGATTTCTGTTTTAGATGGTGTGGGCCACTTAAGTTCCAAATACGTTCGGCTCAGTTATTGGATATTCCATAACACGTAGGGGGACGCACCAAATGCACGGTTTGAAATGTCTGATACACTTCTCGGTGGGAACCATGCATCTCAACCTCATGTGAAGCTCGCATGAGCTCGACCGCGTAGAACTATTTCCATGTATATATATAGTTGAGCTTACAGAAACTTCTCAGGAGGTCGAACTGTGTGGGCCCCTCCGTGATGTAGGTCGAACATCAACGCCGTGTAATTGATAGGTCCCCTTTAAATTATGAGATATTTGAAAAATCAGCTGTATACGGAACTCAGGTAGGCCATGCCATCTAAAATCATGTGAAGACATGCCTAAAATATATAAAAACACTTGGTAGGGCTCACATGAACTTTGGATGCGTCTGAAACTTGGTCCAACCCCTCATCTAAGTGGGACACACATAATGGATGGGCTGGATTGGTGAACCACATCTCGGTGGGCCCAACAAATGATTATGAATGTTTTAATGGGAGGGTAACCCTTCTCAATTTTTTTTTTTATGTAGCGTAACTTGACCTTATGGGAAATTCCCGTGAGATCGACCACAGAGAATCATTTCCCACACACTTGTGTGTATGAGAATAAAATATTCTGATTTTGAGAATTAATTAATTAGATTTGTGCCTTGTATGAGATCTTGAATTTGGTGCGAGGATGGTCTAATACCCGAAGCAATCTTAGAAGATGTGTTTTGGTGACCAAGACCATATTTTTAATGGGATTGGACATGAATTGCTTGTGTTACTCCTAACGTGGCCCATTCAAGAAGCGCTCCATATAATAATTAAACGCCGGACATGTGTTGAATGAATAAAATCATCATTTTACTTATCGAAGTCTTTATATTTCATTGAGGTTCACAACTACCTAACACATGCAGTGTGTTATTATTGGGCCAAGTTAAGAATTACGGGTTAGAGGCAATTATGGCAGGATAAGAATCACATGGATGGTTTATGCCAAAAAAGTTTGAGATAAGTCCAATTCAGAAAAGTTTGAGATAAATCCAATTCAGAAAAGTTTCCTTAGATGATTCATGTATTACAAGACGCAACAAGTCATTGACCTAGATCTGGCTTACCATGGGGCCCACCTTGATGATATGTTGAATATCCACAAGCATTTTGATGAATTTTTCTTTTGCTACTGGAAAAATTTGTCGGAAAATCACACTAATTTCTTATAGTGTCCTCTCTTTACAAAAAATAATAGTCGATTCCATTTGATGGGGAGGTTGATTAGGTGATCGTTTCCACCTATCGATTGAGAATTGGAGGTTAATCGAATGGTCGACAACACTTTGTGTTGTCCAATCGTTGATTGGGAGATCAATCAGGCTATGGTCAGTGATCCATACAGTTTGATTGTAAATCGAGGTCTTAATGAAGTGATCTAAGGTAGTTTCCACCATTTAATTGATAATTAGAGGTTGGTTGGATGGTCGACAATACTTTGTGGTGTCCGATCATTGATGAGATGTACATTATATTCGTCGCAAATTAGACTTTTATGTTGTCACCCAATTCTTTGTTAAAAGTGGCTTTTTATGATAACAATTGAAACTCGTCACAAAAAGTCTTTCCTGCCCCCGTGGAAAAATTCGCACGACAAGTTTTTGCGACAACTTGAAATGTCGTTGCAAATGTTTTACCTTTTTGTGATGAAACTGCATTTGTTGTAAAAATTTTATTTTAGTGTTTGGTAACGAGTTTAACCAGTTGTCGCTAAAAGCCACTTTTTGTGACGACTTAGAATATCATCATTAAAAATCACTTTTTGCAACGACACTCAATTCATCATAAAAAGTAATTATTAGCGACAAGTTTTGCGACGACAATTATAGTTCATCACAAAAAGAAAAAAGAAAAAAGAGTTTATTATTGGCGACAATTTAAAGTGCCATCGTAATTAGACTCTGCGAAAAGAGTCTATCTTTTTACGATGAAAATATATTCATTGTAAAAATGTCTAATTTAATATTTTTGTAACGAGTTTTATCAATCATCATAATGCCCGGAAAATGGAGGTCGATCGTTTCCACTGACTCGAGTTGAGTGTCACTTATCATGCATTTATAGTTTTTTTTTATGATTAATCAAATTTAATCAAGGAATTTGGAATTACCCGAGGAAGGCACAATCACACCAGCAATAACGAAAAGGATATCTCACAATATACAGTCCAAATAATAAAGGGTTGCCCAGCGTTGTCCAACAAAAGAATGCTATATCCAAAAAGAAAAGCGAGCCCGCGGCTCGGGAAGAATCCAAATTCGATGGAGAACACCCATCACCGGCAAGTGGAGAGTCCGTCCTCCTCATCCAAGTTGCCTCGCCAGTTCCTCATGCCCCGATCACCCGTATCTATGAATGGGTCCGGTTGGTGTTTTAAAACACCGTCCCCAGAGTGGGAGTGAGTGATCAACTTAACTATTGGTCTCAAGTTACAACAGATAAATTGTAATATAAACTTAATGAAAAAAGATTCATCAACACCTAATAACTTTATTTAAAATGATATGCGGGATGATATGATGTATGCTCTCGCCACAAAGACTGACTCCATCTAACGATCGCATATGACAACACTTTGTCGACTTCCGAAGTCGCCACCCTAACTAATACGTGCAATGCGATCGTGTTAGCCAAGTTATTAGTTAAGTCCATTCATCCAGCAGGTTGGAGATTTTGATTCACCTTACGTATCAATGCCCTAAACTGGTTGCGAGGCCAAGACCCCATCAACGCATGAGGCCGAGACCTCGCCGTCCGTGATTTCGTCAAGTTCCTCATCCCCGACACCAAGCACATGAGGAGTGCCGAAAGGAAGGGATCGCTCGCGGTCACTACGGGGAGGCGCGGTACCCCAGCGTAGGTCGACAGCTCGGACATAGTGTCCTATTCCACTATGCCCTCATTTGTGGGAACAATGTCACCAGGGCTGAGTGAATTTTTGATGGGCTACAACGGTGGTAGGGTGGTTCAGGTTCCATACACATATGAGCAAACAGGGTTAACATACAGGGTTAGTCAGATAGTAGGTTAGACCGCACGAGTCAAGCGAGCGTGAGACGAGTGACATCGGGCACAAGAGACCCATGTAGTCGAACTACAGCCACACGAACACACTCACCCAAACCCACGAGTCTAGCCCTAGTATAGTCCTACCGATGGGACTACCATCTCGCCTCATATTCTTGACCAACCCATGGGTATGGAGGGTGATCCGTAACAAGCCAACTACACAGGTTATCAACTAGCATACCAACATCCTATTTCATGATATGAATCAAATATTTCTAACAAGCAATCATGAAATAAAGTCGTGTGAGTCATGTGGGTTTGTGAGGAAGTTATGCACTTCCCCCATCTTGAGAAATTCCATGCACAAGAGTAATGAAATCATGCATACTATTAAGCAACAATATATATGGAAATCAACAAGTATGAGCATGCAACCATCCATACACAAAATCATGTAAGGAAACAAGAACAGCATCATGGGGTAGCCAAATATGCATATCCATACAATTACATCAACCTATGATCCTAGGGTTCCTCTAGACTTTCAAGTATAACATCCAACAATCAAAATCATTAGGCTCATATAAAAATTGGTGCTAGGCCACCTAAGAACAATAGTCCGTACCTTAGGATTCGTTGGAGACTTGAAAATGACCTAGGAACATCGATTTGGGGATCGGTTGGTCAGAATCCCTAAAGCAAGCTTATACATGTGAGAAATCCATGCAAAAACTCCCTTCCTCACAAAGGTTCTAAGGCAAAGGGAGGAGGAACCTTACCTAAACAATTGACGGACGATTTTGGTGGTTGTGTTGTAGGGTTTTCTCTTGGAGATGAGGTAGGGAGTTGGAAGGGATGATCTTCTTAGGCCCCACCACGATCTAAGGTCCACCTTGCTCTTCTTCCCTCTCTCTTTCTTCTCATTTCTCCTCTTTCTCTTCTCCCTTTTCTCTCTTCTCTCTTTCCTTCCCTAGGGTAAATTCGTATGGGGAGAGGGGTGTCCAAAAGAAACCTTTTTTATAATTCCAGATTTGGTGCAAATGGCCCCAAGCTTTCACAATTTCCTAAAATAGACCACTAGGACTCCCTATTGGTGTTGGGGCGGCCCTAACACCCCTCTGGCTACCAAACTTGGTGTGTAGGTGTCTTATGGCCCGATTAGGGTCCCCACAAGATTTTAGGACAAACGGATGAATAGATATATGATCTGAGTAAGCGTTTCCGACCTTTAAGTGGCCCTGGGTGGCCCATTCTGATTGATGGGGCATTTCTGGTGGCCCTCTGGCCATGAAATTTATAGGGTAGGTGATTCATGACCCGATGAAGGGCCATGCAAAATTTGGAAGCGATCAGATATGGGTTTTATCGCACGGGTCTGATTTACGATCAACGGTCACCGACCCACGATTGGGTCCCAGATTTGGTGGACGGGTGTGGAAAAATTCATTGAACCGTCACCGCAACTTTAGAAGAAATCCGACGGCTGGAACTCCCAGAGTCTCAGTTTTATTTATGAGTGCCAGATTCCAATGCTGGCATTGGCGGGACGCATTTGGCAAGTGTCAGATCCCACTTCTGGGTGTCCACTGGGTCTGTAATCCGCGATGGACCACAAGCCCAGTGAGATTAATAATTTTCTAAATTTTTAAATTTTTCTAACCCTCTTCGGTCGTTGGGTGGCCCACATAGGCTGTTGTTAAGTATCAATAGGCCATCTGGCTTGGCGGCCCGTACTTGGTCCCATCATAACTAGACTGGTCCACCCCAGTATAATATAACATTGAGCGCTAATGGTCATTAAGCGATATTATAAGTTAATTAAAAAGAAATTTTAAAAAATTTTTGGAAATCCAAAACAGTGAAAATCCAAGATGTTACACATCACTAAAAAGCCACTGTTTGCGACGACTTTTGTTCGTCGTAAAAAATCATTTTTTATGGCGCTTTCACAACAAGTTTTGCGACAACAATTGTAACTTGTCGCAATTTCTTTTTTTTTTTTTTTATTTTATACTATTGGTAGCCACGGTTTGTGAGGACTTTTGTTCATCATAACTTTTGTCATGTTATATAAGTCGTGGTTGTAATGTAGCAAGGGTCGAGGTTGTCATGTTATCTGGGTCGTAGTTGTCATATTATATGGGTCGTCGTTGTCACATGTTTACTTCTTTTATTACCAAAATTTTCCAAAGCTCATCGGAAGGCCATCTTCAAAATATTTGAAATGTTAAATTCTTTTAGAGAATTTGACCATACAACAAGGCCAATAGGGTCGAAATCCCATTCATATATAAAAGGAGGTAACAAGACATTGACACGAATCAAGCTTTCTAAGCCACAGCCTGAGATTAGATAAAGAATCACGGGTTCCAGGCAATCCTAGGACACAACAAACCAATGACTTAGCTAGATCGTGTCCATTGAGGCACAACCCTTGAGTTAGATAAGGAGTCACGGGTTCCAGGCAATCTTGGTTTGATGGGAATCACATGGATTGTCCATGCCACAAAAATATCCTACATTGGACCACAACCCATCATGAGAAAACAACCTATTCTGAGAAAATTCTAATTCAAAAGAACTTTCTTAGATAGTTCATGTTGATCATGGACCCCATTTGGTGGAGCCCACATGTGTGGTGAGTTTTAAAATGGCTCACGCAAATTGAGCTTCAAATATAAGGCACCTAAGAGACTAGCTAACACTAATAAAATTCTCCTAGCTATATTTAGAACAAGATGGCATGTACGAGTTTTTCAGGCCAGCATATATAACCTGTGAACAGCACATGATGGATGGCCTCGATCTGTTGGAAATTATGCCACCATTGTCAGATGTGTATAATGTCCAAAGAGAACTTTAGGGTGACGGTGCATGGATGAGATTGTAAGACTTCGGTCAGGCCTAAATAGGTAGTTAACAAATAAATTTAGCAATGGTCTACATTAGTGGGCCAATGATTGGATGGCTATGATGTTATGTTATGAGAGAACTTTAAGGTTCACTTCCATCCATGATTAGGTCCATTGGATCAACGGTCTAGATCATCGATCTACTGGCCCCTTCTTGAAGCATAAGTCCCCGTTGGAACCCGTTGTAGTTCTCCCGGGGTCGTGTTGTTATTTGAAATAATTAGAGGAACGGACGAATCCGTACGAGGCCTTTCTTATTTTAGATGGGCGGAAACTTATTTCAGAAGAAACGACTTTCGGTATTAAAATACCCTGACTGTTAGAAAGCAGCTTGTATTTTAGTCTTTCCGTCAACTATATAGCACCGTATTTTTAGTCTTTCCGAGTTCATCCGTAAAACCCTAGGTATAGCTTCCCAACTAAGGTTTCTTTGCTGCGAGTAAAATTGTTGGGTAATACCTGAGGTCTATACGCCGCAAGAACCCTTGTTATTTTGAAAATTTAAGGGCATTATCGGTATTTTGAAATGAAATTGCTGTCAACTATACACCGGGACGCTGATTGCCTGCGCTCATTGCCCACAGGAAGTTCCTGTGGTCGGAAGCACGTAGGGCTCACAGAAATTCCAGTGAGAAATCCACTGCGTCCATCAGATTTACAAGCTCACGATAGGACAGGATTCAAAAAAATCAGGTAGATACAAATTCAAGTGGACCACGATACATCAAACAGCTGAGATTGAACACCCACCAATGAAAGCTTCGCAGGGGGTTCTGGATCAGGATTATAAATCAAATAAATAAGATGAGATTTTAAAAATCAAATAAATACAAAACTCATGTGTACCCACAGGACATGAAACGGTGAGAATGGATATGACCACCGTTGAAACCTTTCTGGACCCGACCATGATGTTTATCTTCCATCCAAACCGTTCATAAGGTTATTACCACTGCACTAAACTGTATTCACAGATATAATCCTGATCCAAAACTTCTGTGGCCCTTACGAAGTTTCCATTGATGGGTGTTCAATCTCCGCTGTTTCATGTGCCGTGGTCAACCTGAATTATTATCTAACTGATCTTTTGATTCCTGTACCATTGTAAGCCTGAAAAAACTGATGGACGGATTGGATTATCATGGGAATCTATGTGGTCCTACATAGCTTCAAAGGAATTTCGTATCGGGCACCGCTCCGCGTCCGACAACACACTTTCGCCTTGGATCTTGCAGCGAAAAGAATCTCTTCCTAAGCAACCCTGTCGTGTTCCTCGTGTATGACGAAGATACCCCATTCCCCTTCCTTTTATTTTCAACATGGTGGGCCCCACTGCATTTGTGGCTCAACGGTCCTCAACGTGCAACAGCAGTGCGGTGCTCAGAACTAGGTGGGCCCCACTGAATGGATCAGGAACAAATGAAATGGGGGTGTTGATAGCATTTCTTCAATTGCCATACCTTCAAGCTGTGTGGGGCCCACCATTGTATTTGAGTTCCATCACTCCACCCATTACATGCACATCTCAGTTTTAACTTTTAAGCCCAAGTATTAAAATATTTCGGGTGTGTTTGGTAAACTGAATGAAAATATTCAGAAATTAGTTTAAGTACCGGATCTATTACTAACTGAATTCTTTTTATTGTTAAGTGCTAAAATGCCTGTTTAATAAACTGTCTCTAAATATGAATTCAAAAATTATCAAATTACCCATGTCCTAACATGATATGAAAAAATGAATCGAAGAAGAAGTGAATTTCTCACAAATATCACACACCTAACTTCCTGTGCTAGGACCACAACATGAAGCAGTGGGTATGATTTCTACAGTTGAAACCTTCTTAGAGTCCACGGTGATAATGATTTCTACCATTGAAACCTTCCTGAATTTATGAGGATGTTTAATTGTCATCCAACCTATTAAAGAGGTTACACACCCGGGGAAAAAATCCAAAACTTTTGCAGCCTCCAAAAAGTTTTCAATAGTAGACAATCAATCGATTACTTTTTGTGGTGTGGTTTACTTGAGCTTTGTTATTGCTTTATTTTTGGGACCATACCATAAAATGATCTTATAAAATGAATGGGCGGTGTAGATGAAGAGACATACATTATGATCAGGGCTTCAAAACTTGGTAACATCAACATGTGGTGTCCCGCAAACAACCGGGTTGGATTGCCTAGTATAGAATGTCCCACTAGAGGCCTTGTTGACGTGGTAAATTTCTGTATGCTCCATGATGATGTATGTGCTAAATCCACACAGTCCATTCAATTTTTCAGATTATTTTAAGTCATGATGCAAAAAATGAGGGGGGATCCAAAGCCCAAGTGGACCACACCACATAAAACAGTGGGGATGGAATGTCTTCAATTGAAAATTTATTGAGGCCGTAGGAGTTTTGGATCAAGCTTATATTTGTTTTTCCCGTGAATCCAGGTCCATGTGACCTTATTGATAAACCTAATTAAGAGATTGGATGGTAAATAGACATTATTGGATGGCACCCTAATCGATTGCTCAAGTGGTAGACTGAGTGCAGATACCTCGTTTCAACGCTGAGGTCTTGGTATGGATTCCCTAATAATGGTAGCTAATGTCGAAGTGTCCACCCCAAAAAAAATAAAAAAAATAAAAAAATAAAATCATTGGATGGCAAATAAACATCATGGTGGCTGTAGGAAGGTTTCAATGGTGGGTGCTATTGCTTTCACAACTTTCACTACCCCTGAATTAATTGTGTTTAATTTACATTAAAGCATTTGTTTTATATTAAGTGTGTTAAACAAATTTCCAAAATAGCATATTATGTTATTGAAATCTGATTTTCAAATTTTGGAGGTATATTAAGTGGTAAACAAACAGCTCCAATGGTAAATAATATTTATATTTATATGATATTCAACTTATCTAATGTATATAATCTGCCATAATATTCAAAGGAACCAAAAATTTAGTTAACCTAAGTATAAGGTGAGAGACATAATAAATTGGACACATTTCTATCAAAAAGTTTTTAGTTAATATGATTATCATAAGTTCAGTAGCTGGACGACCTATACATGACTTAAAATTTTTACACCTTCTCACCTTATTACTTTTTTCAATATATGAGTGTACATTGGTAACTTTCCTTCTCAAAAAAGCACATCCCTTAAAAGTATGGCCACCTTTCATATTCAATACCTGAAACTTAACATCTTGAATGGCTAGGATCAGTGCAAGCTTTGGCCCATTAACGTCTCGTTGCTCCATATGTAGATGTTCAGTAACAGTAAGAAGTGATGTAATGGCCTTATAGCACTGCAGGTTTTAGTGTTCCTAATTGCATTGGAACATTAGAACATTCCAATCGGTGAATCTGAGTGTCCATTACGTGCAGCATGCATTTCATGTGTTACCATGTAAATATTGTGTTACCATGTAAATATTGCATCAATCATACGCTTCTATGCATCCAGTCAGTGTCCTATTGAATGGATGGTAGTGATCACTTATAGAAAATCAAGTCAAATTAATAATCTGAACATCTACTTCCTGGGGGGCCTCATGGATCATTTTTTCTTTCAAAAAATCACTTCTGTCAGACCATCCTAAAAATCCCATCCATGGTTTGGAAGAAAAATTGTTTTATATATATATATATATATATATATATATATATATATATATATATATATATATATATATATATATATATATATATATATATATATAAACCTACGGCCAACTTGTAGATGATTCGGATTAACAAAGTTGTTTGAATTTTTATTAGCTCATTGATTGTGTTCTGCACTCGGTGGACGGTCTTGGATCAATCAAATTTTGACTACCTGAGTGTTAAAATGCAACTAAGAGTACTAGTCCTCCATGACTTGAAACAAGCACCTCGATTTTCTGAGTACCTTGAAGATCGATCTTAGCTTTATCAATTGAAAATCTTAGCTTTATCATCTTTACTTATATAACAATATTGGGGTGCCAGTTCTATTATTGATTTATGTTGATGACATTTTATAACCGTACGTTGATAATCTTAATTGTCCAATTGTTGACCTGAGATGACTTTTTGTCATGAAGGACTTAGCTGTGTTCATTATTTTCTTATAGTCGAGGTCATTTTTTGCAAAGCTGATTTATATCTTACACAGACAAGATATGGTGAGCTGCTTGAAGATCCCAATGAATATCAGTGTGGTAGGAGCATTGCAATACCTACTTCTCATTAAGCTTAATATTTTAGCCTAGGCCTGTTTGGATTCATGTAGAAGGGTGTATTGTATTGTATCCTGCTATTGTTCATATATACGTTCGATCAATTTCAAAATACATCCAAATCAACATGTCATTAATCGTTGTTTGGATAGGAGGTATTATTCAGGCAAGTATACCAATTCTTGCACACATCAATGTTTGGATACGACGTATTAGGGTTGCATATTATATATACGTATAATATATAATAGCACTTGTACAACGGTGGCTATTTTTAAGTTCTCATACATTGTATCCCAGGTGGGGCCCACTGTCATGTTTGTGATTAATCATACCCATCCATCATGTTCGTGATTGAATAATCCTACCCGTCCATCCATTGTATCCCAATAGGATTGACATTATTAACGGTATAGATGACATCTAAAATGGCAACATGTCCTAAAATGAACTCACAGAACCGATGGACAAGGAGGATCATTCACAAACATGAAAGTGGCCCCACCTGGGTTACCGGCGCAGGAACTTCCTGAGAAAGGCGTCCGTAGGAAATGATCAGGGCGATGCTGGTGTAGGATATTTCCATTCTCCCTGCACTCTCTTTCCAATCCAACGGACCCGAGATGGATCTCGTGAAACGAGAGCTGCGGAAGAAGTGGTAGGCGCTCCAAGAAGAAGGCTTCTCTCGCAAGAAATTCTTCAAACGCTCTGAACTTGAACAGAAGAAAATCCAGAAGCTTCGCCAGGAAGAAATCCAAGATCGATGCCCTCGATCTCCCCTGGGCCGAGGTCATCCGCCGCCTCTGCTTCCTCAAGTAGCCTATCACGCTCTTTGGCGAGGACGATGCCACCTGCCTCGACCGTCTCAAGCTCCAACTTAAGGCCAGGATCCTCGACATTGACAGTGATATGATTGAGGGGCAGACGAACGACTTCCTTCGCGGCATCTCAGAGCTTCGGAACTGGTAGAGGACTGGGATCTTGCATGACTGGCAGCGAAAAGTGAAGGAGACGGCGAATGCGGGGAGGATGCGGATGGTGGCGGTGGGGGAGGGGGGATGATCATCTGAGCCGGGATGGCAGGTCATGGAGGGTGGACAATGCATCGGTTCAAAGAGATAGCTACGAGCTCTGGCGAAAATACAACGCAATGACTACACTGCAGTACTGCACGATACAATGCCGTTTGAAATTACTATACTACCTTATGAAAAATTTGAGATAATGTTGTATTCACGGGCATGCGTATAATTGGATGCCAAGTCCTATTCATACTTTGTATAATGTAAAAACCCACCGTTAATACGATACAATACACCCTTATACGCGAATCCAAACAGGCCCCTATGCTTTAAATTAGGTACGCTAGTATATGCACCACCCATCCACTACTGATTGGACCGCTGTAAAATAATTTCTGAGATACATTCAGGACACGATTATTATGGTTTTTTTTTTTCTGTTGTAAAACAAATGTCTTAAATCTTAGTTCACCATGATGCTCGACCAGTTGAGGGGCTGGATCGACTCGAAATCCAACAACAGTGTATTTAGGAATTCCAGGATGCTCGACTAGTCGAAGGTCCCTTCGACTGATCGAAGACAGTTCGACTTGAAGTCCAACAATGGTGTATTTAGGAATTCCGGGATGCTCAACTAGTCGATGGACAAACTCGATTAGTCGAAGGGGTCCTTTGACCAGTCAATGTCCAGGCTCGACTAGTCGAGGGTTACGTAGATGGTGCGCAGTTTATGTGTGTACTGCATAAATTTGAGGCGATTTCTAGGAAGGTGTGTAAGTGAGGTTTCCCCATCTATAAAGAGGAGTCCCTAGGGCCATTCTCAAGCATGCTAAGGCTTTCTAAAGAGGATCCAAGGGATCCTAAAAGGGTTTTAGGGTTTCTAAAGGGTGTAGTAAGGGTGAGATTTGAGGTTGTTCAAATCGGGTAAGTCCTTTCTCTTTGTAATTTCTATTTTCATAGTAGAATTCTGTTGTTTTGTACCATGATTTTTTCTCAAAAAGATTTTTCACGTTAAATCTTTGTGTTCACTTGTGTTTGCTTGGTGCTCTTGGATTGCTATCCTAGATCCATATCTGAGTGATTCCGCAACACAAATCCCCAATAAGTGGTATCAAAGCTATTGTTGGGGCATAGATCTGAATATGAGGGATTAGCATTAATGGGAAGCACTAGGTATGAGATCGAGAAGTACTCAGGAAAAAATAATTGAGTTATGGAAGATCAAGATGATCAGTTCCTTAATCAAGCAAGGCAAAGATGGTTTTCTTAAGGATTGAAAGTCTACTATGACTGATGGTTATTGGAATACTCTTGATAAGAAGGCCTTATCATCGATCCATTTATGTCTCACGGATAAGGTTCACTATAATGTCATGAGGGAGAAAACTATGGCTAAGTTAGAGGATGTCTATGCCAAAAAATCCTCTGAAAATCGCCTACACTTGAAGCGGCAGTGGTATAACTTTAAGATGGTAGAGGGTGGAGATCTGGAGACTCACATTAGCAACTTTAATAAATTAGTTTACAAATTGTTGGATATGGAGGAAGTGATGAAAGATGAGGAACAAGCATGTATGTTGTTGAATTCTCTTTCAGCATCGTATGAGTCATTCAAGGGCACAATGTGTACCACAAATAAAACCCTGACTGTCGACACCGTTATCTCGGCCCTTCAAGGGAAGGCCATGACAAAGCTTAATGGTGATATAGAGACATCTTCTAATGCACTGATTACGAGAGACAAGAATTTTGAGTTAGGTACAGGGTCTTCGAGGTCAAGATCTGTAACACCCCGTACTTTCAGTACTCGGGTGTCGCCACGTATATCTAAATTAGCTTACGTGTATGCAGTGATTTACATAATTTATCTTACATGTCACCATCCAACGACTCTCAATCTATCCATCTTAACCCTTAGATTTTAGACTATGACAACTTACAACACCATCATAAGGTTTGAAATCAATCTGTCCATTTGACTATCACAAGTTGACCCCGTATTTAAATAAATGAAAATTTTATTTTTAGAATCTTGAGCGTGATGACATCTCATCATACGCTTATTTAGTACGATTGAATCATATAAAATAAATTTAGGGATCAAAATCACAAGATCCACCATTCATCGGTCCACAACGTCCCATAAGAAGATCCACCATATCCAACTCCCAAATCACACCTAAACATTCGTTAGGACTTTTAGAGTGATTGATAATTAACTACTAGACAATCCGATCGTTGGATCATTTAAATGCTTAGTAAACCATGGTTTGGAAATTAGAGATCCATGTGGTATGGCCCACATTATATGTAAAGCAACCCAAATGTAGGGTATGTAGCTAAATAACGCACAACGGCTAGTCTTACATCCTACGTGTAGGTATAATAGTAATGATGATAATAAACAAATAAAAATAAATAAATAGCAATGTATAGGTAATAATGTATGAATATTAATAAGATAAAATCATGACTCAGGTAGTCCTGCTTGAGTGTCCCACAACATGACAAAATATATAAATAATAATAATAATAATAATAATAATAATAATAATAATAATAAATAATGATATTACAAGTATGGTAACATGATAGTTAATGCGTAATAGGTCACATAACCCACAATCTAACCATTGACTTCTAGCTTAAATGGTCCATTGGATTCTTTTAACCATTGACATTCGATTTAGAGATGATCTGATCGGCGGATCAACGAGAACCCACAAGTAGGACTCAAAATTCAAGTCGTATAGGCCACCTAAGCCTTCGACCCACCTGATATCTGGTCCAGGCCAGCGAACTTACTGTCGCATGAGTTTGGTCCACTCCAAATCTCACGAAAGGCCAGGAAGAAAAGAGAAAAGAAAAGAAGAAGGAGAAGAAAAGGAAAGAGGAAAGAAAGGAAAAACAGGCGAGTGCTGCTGCTCATAGTGGTGCCGCACCACACCAACTTGCATTGAGTCATCTCTTGACTCACTATCAAGTCCAGCAGTGTGAGTCGGATCGAATCATGGCTACTCGAGTCCGGACTGAGTTCTGACTCTGTGAGGTCGCCCTAAGAGCAAGTTCCAATAAGGTAGGTGATGACAAGTGTTGTCGAACCAGTGGCTAAGGAAGGAAGTTGAGCCACTGATTGTAGACTCGGTCCAGGGTGTGCAGTCGCATCGTCTTACTGCTTGTGTCGCTGATATGAAGGGTAGATTGTGAGACTCTCGGGCTGAGATCGAACCAAGTTTGAAATAACTTGGGTTGCATGAACCTGTGGCAGGTCATCCACGACCACAACTAGTTAGGTAAACCTATTCTCTTTCTCTTCTTTTAAAATTATCTCGACTATTACTCCAACTAGATGGCTTGGTGACTTGATGTTGAACCGAGTCATTTAGCTATTTTTGGATCTAGCAGGCCATCCAGCCTCTGAGTTAATAACTTAAGGTTTTTCCCTACTCTTGAGATGAACTCTAGATGAACTAAAGTGTAGGCTTAATGCACTCAATTTAGACCTGCCTCGTGCCTCCTTGTCAATGAATGAAAGAAAAATCCAAGCTAAACCAGGCCTAGACAACTAAGAGATCAAGTTCACCGGGTTGGATCCATGAGTCAGGATAAAACAAGCTGAACCAAACTTATAAGTAAATGAATTGTTGTAATTATCCCTAGGATTCCTATCAATTGAGTTATTGATCTCAATTCTTAGTCCCTCATATTGAGAATGACATTAGGTGTTCAATCAAGCGACATTGAATAGGGGACTGTCTCAACTAATTGAGGGAACTTGGATTACTCTAAAAGAAAAACCATATAAGGGAATCTGACTTGAGAGGTGATGATTCTTCCCCTTAAGCTTTCCATTTCCAAATTGGCTTAAGTTATAGTCTTTACCAAATGTTAAAATTGTTATTTTATAGTATGCAATCTCTTACATGATTTATATCTGATTTACGGTTGACAAATTGTGAAGCATGATAGCTCTCATTTTAATTTATAGTTCACATCATGACCTGTTGTGATTATCATGCTTAACATATGCCTGCCATGTTATAACTGTATATTTTCACATGAATTATTGTAAGTCACTATGGACCTATATTCACTACACTTATTAGTGAGTAAGCCCTCTTGTGTATGTGAACCCATACTTAGGGTATAACATGATGGAGTGTGGAATGGAATGGACCCTCGATTGGAGGTTATATGGGACATGGAATATTAATGTGGGATTTACCATCCATAGGTTATACGGCTTGAATGACTTGAAATGACCTCTTTAACCGCTCTGATTTAATCTTATCTGACCCTTTGTCGTTTCAATTTAATATACCGAGCACTCTTTTACCACTGCGATTTAACATCTGTCCCACATTTTGATGATTTCCTTATGTGCCCTTGATGGCCTATATCATGTGATGAAAATCCCTACTTATTGAATTTGATTGGTCATTGATCGATGAGTTCTATTAAGCATCCTAAGGTGAGAGAATCTCATGAACCAGGGATGGTGGTCATGGGACACTATGCCCGAGCTGTCTGCCTACGTTGGGTGACGAGCCCCCCGTAGTGACCATTGAGTTACTTAAATTGGTTGATTGTAAACAGATTAATAACGGTAGGCTAATCATGTATTCATAGCATATTGGCGATGATGGGTGGCTAATTCTGGATGCTGTAGCACGTGCCCTAGAGTTGTGGGGTATCGTTTTGCTAGCTCCCAGACCATCGACTATCGACTCCTGTTTCGACTGGATGATCATTTCCAGGTTGATGATTGCATGGGTGACGACCCCAAGTCCGACTGGATGTGCATCCCCAATTCGATGTGCATTCATACATCTATGCATATAAAAAGACTGCATCGTGTATTATTTTGCTTGTCTTGTCATTTTAACTATGCTTAACTAAGGCGGCAATGTATAATCTTGAGGAAAATTCACACCGAGTTGGCCACTCATCCATCAAATATACAACTGTACAGGTAGCACATGTGACTTAAGTGATATGTACACTACAAGAAATATGGTTTTTACCTACGAAACTTTTACCTACGAAAGTTCTTTTCGTAGGTAAAGATAACTTTTACCGACGAAAACTATTTTCGTAGGTAAAAGACTACTTTTGCCGACGAAATTTTATTTCGTAGGTAAAAGCCATCTTTACCTACGAAAATTTTCGTAGGTAAAGGGTCTTTTGACCAAAAGATCGAAAACTTTACTTTTACCTACGAAATCTAAATTCGTAGGTAAAATCTATATTTACCTACGAAAATCTTTGTAGCTAAATGGTGTTTTGAATTTTAAAAAACCCAAAAGTTTACTTTTACTTACGAAATTAAATTTCGTAGGTAAAACCCTTATTTACCTACGAAAATATTCGTAGCGAAAGGGTCTTTTGAATTTTCCCCTACACCAGCAAATTGAAATCGTGTTTTGAATTTACTTTTACCTACGAAATCAAATTTCGTAGCTAAAATCCATCTTTACCTACGAATATATTCATAGCTAAAGGTTGTTTTTAATTTTTTAAACAATTGAAAATGGAAAACTTTATTTTTACCGACGAAATCTAATTTCATAGCTAAAAGCCATAGTTGTTTTTAATTTTAAACTTTAGTTTTACCTACGAAATCTAATTTCGTAGCTAAAAGGGTCATTTGAATTAATGAAAAACGTGTTTTGAATTTACTTTTACCTACGAAAATAACTTTTGTAGCTAAAAGTCATCTTTACCTACGAATATGTTCATAGCTAAAGGGTGTTTTTAATTTTTAAAAAAATAAAAAATGGGAAACTTTAGTTTTACCTAAATCCATTTTTACCTACAAGATTATTCGTAGCTAAAGGGTCATTTGAAATTATCTTTAGCAACGAAAATATTCGTAGCTAAAGGGTCTTTTCAAATTTAATTTACTTCTTACCTACGAAATTAAATTTCGTAGGAAAAACCAATATTTTCCTACGAAAATATGCGTAGCTAGAGGGCCGTTTCAATTTTAAATTTACTTTTTACCCTTTTCAATTTTGAATTTACTTTTTACCTACGACATCAACTTTCATAGGTAAAACCAATATTTCCTTACGAAAATATGTGTAGCTAAAGGGTCTTTTCATTTTTGAATTTACTTTTTACCTACGAAATCGAATTTCGTAGGTAAAACACATATTCACCTACGAAACTATTCGTAGCTACAGGTCAGTTAAAATTATTGTCTTTTGCACCTTCCACAAAATAAAAATTCAAAAACCTTACATCTACCTACGAAATGTTGGCCACGAAATTATTCGAAGATAATGAGTCTGTTAACTTTACATTTACCTACGAAATTGAAATTCGTAGGTAAAACTCACCTTTGGCTACGAAAAATATTTTCGTAGCTAAAGGGTCCGTTAAAATTTTCAATAACTTTACATTTACCTACGAATTTGGAAATCGTAGGTGAAACTCACCTTTGGCTACGAAAATTTTCGTAGCTAAAGGGTCTGTAATGTTGGCGGTAAGACTTTTACCGACGAAAATTGTCGTCGGGAAAAGTTTTTCCTAAATATTTTTATCCAATTGCAAAAAACCGTCGGTAATAATGGAAATTGTTTTAATTTTTAAAATTTTTATATATAAACTAAATGTGTGTGTGTGTGTGTAAATATATATATATATATATATATATATATATATATATATATATAAAGATAGTATTTAAATATTTTGTAATGTCACATGAAAAAGAATATTGAAAAGTCACAAAATTTTAAATATGTTTAAGTAATATTTTGAGAATAAAATAATGCTTTTGAAGAGAAAAAATGGCATTTTGAAATTTTTAAGAAAAATTAAAATATGAGAAATTTTTGAGATTTTGCAAATAAAAACTCAAAATTTGTTTTTTAAATATTTTTGAAATATTTTATAATAAAAATGCTATTTATTTAAAAGAGTAAAAAAAAAAAACATACCTTTAAAAAAATGTTAAATTTATTTGTGAAAAATAAAATTACTAAATTATTAGGCACACCCACTAATTGAATCTTTAATCATTTTTGGACAATCTAATCAGTTTAAATTAAAGAGTAAATAACTTCAGATGTTTAAATCAAATTTCATTGAAATTGTTGATCAATCTTGTATGCCCAATATCTTTTTCATATGTAACTTGATTTAGGCGAGTAACTTGTTAAATTGAGAGTATTGATCAGTAAAATAGAGTGAATGCATCGATATGTAAAATGGGCCAAATATTCTGTTAAAATTAGACCCAACTTACTAACCTCGTGAGAACCTAAGAATCGATGTTAGTAAGTTTTGTGGGCCCCATCATGATGTCATGTCGAACATCAACACCGTGGAATTGATGTGTCCCCTTTAAGTTATCAGATATCTCAAAAATCATCTAAAACGAAACTCAAGTGGGCCATACCATTTAAAACTGTGTGAAGACATCCTAAAAAATATAAAAGCACTTGGTGGGGCCCACATGAGTTTTGGATGCGGTTGAAACTTGGTCTGACCCCTCATCCAAGTGGGACACACATAATGAGTGGGTTGGATATGTGAATCACATTTAGGCATGCCTAATATATGATTACAAATGTTGTAAGGAAACCTTTCTCCACTACATTTGAGTTACTCGTTACCTTTACCGATGATAACTCTGTGGAGTCCACTGTTATTTATTTATTTTATCCACTCCATTCATTCATGTTAACAGATAATTTGAGGTCTAAAAAATAAAAAGGAAGCATATCCAAAGCTTAAGTGGACCACACCACAGAAAGAGTGTGACTGAACCTATACCATTTAAAATTTCTTGAAAGCCATAGAAGTTTTGGATCAAGTTGATGTTTGTGTTTTTTATTCATTCATATATTTTTAGATCAAGCTGATTGAGCCTCATTGTTTGACTTATGACATCAAATGATATCTCAAAATGGATGGACGATGTGGATATAACAAATACATCATAGTGGGGACCACAAAACTTGGTGGATGTTGGTCGATGCTCTATGGGTCCTACCATGATGTATGTGTTTCATCCATGCCGTCTATCCATTTTAACAAATCATATTAGGGCTTGACGCCAAAAATTAGAAGGATATAGATCTCAAGTGGACCACACCCCATGAAAACAATAGTGATTGGATATCCACCATTAAAACCCTCCTAAGGCCCACTGTACTTTTTATTTGACATCCAATCTATTGATTAGGTCATACAGGCCCATATGAAGGGAAAAAAAATATATCCGATTGATCCAAAACTTTATATGGCCTCCAAAAGGTTTTTAATGGTCGACGCTCATTCAACACTGATTCCTATAATGTGGTCCAATTGAGATTGGGATATACCTCATTTTTTATCTCATACCATAAAATGAAAGGAAAAAATAGATGAACGGCAGGGATGAAACACATACATCATGGTGGGGCCCATAGAGCACCGACCACGTGACCCCACTCGCGAGAGAGACTTAAGTCTCTCTCTCTCTCTCTCTCTCGGTCCTCCCTCCACTGTACTCCTCTCTCTCTCTCTCTCTCTCTCTCTCTCTCTCTCTCTCTCTCGGTCCTCCCCTCCCTCCACCGCACCCTCTCTCTCTGTCTCTCTGTCTCTCTCTCCACCGCGCCGTCTCTCCACCACGCCCTCTCTCCACCGCCCTCTCTAAAGTTCGGTTGACAGGTATCTCTCTCTCTCTCTCTCTCAATCTCAATACCGATTGAAACGATTTGAGGATTTAGACATTTGAGGATTTAGGGATTTGGGGATTAAAACGATCTGTCCTCTCCTCCATACTTAGAGCAAATGTACCATGTACCCATCGTGATGTATATTTGAAATCCAATACATTATCACCTGATACATACCATATTAGGAGGCAAACCAGAAAATGAGGAGCATTCAAATGGGTCGTCTGTATCCAGCTCTCTAGCTGTCATGGATCAATTGTGGGAGGAATAGAAGAATAACCTCCATAACTGACTGCCATGGCGTAAAAGAGAGCTATCTGAACACTGCAACTGTAGAATACAACGACAATTGCTGCTGGATGACAAGTTGGTAAAAAAAAAAAAAAACATATGTTACTGCAACATTTCACTAGATATAACAGATGTTTAGAGATACTTCTAAAGTTCACATGTTAAGCAAAACACACATCTAATAGCAAGAGGTTTGCTAGCCCAACATGTACCTTCACAACGGCACACATATGGCACATTTGAGTGTGCATAAGGTGTGATCACTGTGCATATGACCTGGTGTAAAAATCAAGCCTGCCTACTCATCAAGTGGGCCACAGATTTACATCAAATGTGTACAGTTAGCTCTTTTTTAAAAAGAAAAATATAAATTTGTTGTTTCTCTAGAGGGGTAGCCATCTGATGAGTTGACCCTAATGTTTTGTGCCCCGGATCTTCCATGTGGTGTGGCCCACCTCCTATCCTGCTCAGGAGTCCCAAACAGGTGTCTCTAAGCGTGGGTTCCACAAATTCCCCTAGATGTGGTCCACCTGATATTTGGATCTGTTCAATTTTTGGAACTAGAATGGACTGGCAACACTACAATTTTTCCTAGATGTGGTCCACCTGATGTTTGGATCTATTCAATTTTTGGAAACAAAGGCCCACACGTGTGTAGGATGTAGCTCACGTGTGCCACGCTGGTGGGCCCCACCATGACGTGTGTTAAAGATCAACAATATGCATTTGATGGGTCCCCTTTAAATTATAGGATATCTGAAAAATCAGCTATATACGGAACTCCGGTGGGCCATACCATCTAAAATCATGTGAAGACATGCCTAAAACATATAAAACACAAAGGTGGGCCCCACTTGAAATTTGGATGCGTCTAAAACTTGGTATGACCCCTCATCCAAGTGGTACACACATAATGGATGTGCTGGATTTGTGGACCACATCTCGGTGGACCAAAAAGTAATTATGAATGTTGTAATGAAGGGTAACCCCTCTCAACTTTTGTATGTGGTGTGGCACACACAAGCCATAGATTGATTTAATTTTTAATCTCTGGGCCCACCATGGAATGGTGCATCTGACTCATGGGGTAGATGTTTGACACGCATTATGGTGGGCCCACACAACTCTTTCATCAAGTGGGCCACAAATCTTGGGCCCACCACTCCAAAACCAAATCCCAAAATATCCTCTCGCGCGCCCATCTTCCGGATGGGAAAAGGTACAATGTGCTCGAGCTGGCAATAAGCTCCCATGAGGTTGAGCTGTGTGGGCCCCAATATGATGTTTGTCAAAAATCTAACCCATTAGTCAGATGCACCATTCCGTCATGGGCCTAGGTCTAAAAAATCAAGTTAATTTGTGATTTTTGTGGGCCACACCAGATACAACAGTCACGTGCGGTCCCCCTCCTATTAAAACATTCATAATCATTTATTAGGTCCACCGAGATGTGGTTCACAAATCTAGCCCACTCATTATGTGTCCCCAACTTATCTGAGGGTTCAGACCAAGTTTCAGCCGCATCCAAATTTCAGGTGGGCCCCACCAAGTGATTTTATATGTTTTAGGCATGTATTCACATGATTTTAGATGGTATGGCCCACCTGAGTTCCGTATACGGTTGATTTCTGGTATATCCTATAAATTAAAGGGAACGCATCAAATGAACGGGGTTGATTTTCGAAACGCATCACGGTGGGGCCCACACAGCACGACCGCACGGGACGTTAAAATCAGCTCGAGCGCACTGTACCATTTTCCCTTCCAAAAACCCAAATGGCCTCAAAAACTCTCTCCCTCTCTCTATCTCTCTCCGACGCACCCACTCCTCTCTCTCTCTCTGCCTCTGCCTCTGCCTCTGCCTCTCTCGCACCCTCTTCTCTCTCTCTCTGCCTCTGCCTCTCTCGCACCCTCTTCTCTTCTCTCTCTCTCTCTCTCTCTCTCTCTCTCTGATCTCTCTTATCTCTCCACCCTACCACGCAATCCACATCCAGTCGGCGGTGGCAGGGTCATCACGCAATCCTCGTCGTTTCTCGCTCTCGCCATCTCCTTCTTGCTCGCGACCAGCAGCTCTCTCTCTCGGCAGCGACAGTGGTATTCTCCTCTTCCTCTTCTCTGTCTTCTTTTTATTTTTCGAATAGGGCTGCGAAATTGAAAATCTCAAATTGGGGATTTTTGAAATTCCAAATCCCTAATTGGGGATTTTTGAACTTTCAATCCCTAATTGGTCTTGATGAAGCCCATAACAAGGGACATGATATCATTGGAAGATTAAAGGCTGCATGCTTGTTGGAGAGTGGTTCTGATGAAAAAAGAGAGGTAAAGTTGCATGACGAGATTAAAACGGGAGCGGATTAGGTGAGGTCCCCCGGATCCACTAAGGTGGGCGGGTCCCCTGACTGTGGGGCCCACTGTGATGTATTTAATATCAATGACAAGGCAAAATTTCACTGATTAGGGATCACCACCATCCATAGAGTTTAGAATTTGATTTTCCAGGCCACTGTTTCTAAATACCTTTTTATGGATAGTGAGATCTTGGGTAAGAATTCTGCCCATCTACAGCAAAACTATTTAGTATCCTAGATGAAGGGCTTAGATCATGTAGTTGGATAAGGAGCAAGCCTGCATTTCCTGTATGGGAAATACTGGGTTATCAAACTCATGGCCTCATACTGGGTTAACTTACTACTAGACAATCTAAACCATCCAGTGGATGTGGTTTTCCTCATTGAATGTGGGCTGCTGCTTATCCTTAGCCATCCATTTGTAGGCCACTGATCAGAAGAGTTTGATGCCCATGACTTCTGGACAATGGACCCATAGACATGGTCAGCCACCAGCATAAACAACCCCTGTCACCAGATGCATGAGCTGGCAAATCATTTGCTTAGTTCTATTAATACATATATTTTTAATCTATCTTTTGCTGATTGTGGATGCAACATGCACCAGACTCCTGTGATAGTTGACCACCAATTACACATAGAATACTCGTACCCAATCTAGACCATCTAAGTCTTTCCAATTGTGGATGGAGAGACTCAAAAATTACACTGAAAGATGATAGACGATGGTTAGAGTCTGATTTTTCCCTTGGAATTTGGACACTCACCATTTTATTGTAACCATCCATTTGATAGTCATCAGTTGGATGGTTGTTTGATTAGTTTAATTTTAGAGATCGTATTCGCAAGTAAATGGTCTTGCCTACATTGAGTGTCACGTTCGAGGTGAAAATATTGGTTTATTGTAATAGGAGTGTTATTTATGCTATATCCAATTAGAAATTTAAGGGGCAAATAAATTAATTCGATTAATTTTAGAGCCTATTTGTTTTTCATTTTCCACATTAAATAGTGGTAAATCAATAACGATGACTTTTACTGCCTTTGGAAAGGGTTAATAACTGAAAAAGAAAACCAGCTGGGATCTCACCATTCAAATTGTATGGGAATTGCGTGAGGAAAATCTGTGGGTCCCATTGTGATGTATATGTCTAATCTATGGCGTTCACTTGCTATGCCAGCTCATTTTAAGGCTCAAGTCTAAAATTGAGGCAGATTAAAAGCTCAGGTGGACCACACCTTAGGAAATGGGGGATAATGACATCCACTATTGAAAGCAAAAATCTTCCTAGGGCCCCCAGTGATATCTTTCTGTCATCCAACTTGTTCACAAGGTCACGCAAATATGGATGAAAGGAAAACACAAATATCAGCTTAATCCAAAACTTCTTTGGCCCTTGAGAAGTTTTCAACAGTAGGGGTTCAATACCCCCTATTTCCTGTGGTGAGATATACTTGTGCTTTAGATCTGCCTTATTTTGGGCTCATGCCATAAAATGAGTCAATAAAACAGATGGACATAGGTAATGGTACTGTGTAAGAATTCCATTAGGTGGGCATAGTTGATCAATGGTCTAGATTTGCTTCCTTTTATCATTCACCATGCTTTCAAATTGCAGGATGATTTGCAGGCTTTCTAGTCGATGGCATCTCCACCTACAAAGCCAATGAGAGTTGCATGTGTGAGGCTTTCTGGAAGGAGGGATGATTGTGATGGATTTGAGAAGCCTGCTTAATTGTTTTTACTTGTTGGCCATAATTTTCTATAATTCTGCTTCTTTTTTTTTCCCTCATTCTTGCTATTTCTGTGTCATTTTTATTTCAACAGGAATTTTTTTCTTGGTTCATTTGTCTCCCCTTTTCACCTTAAGCCTCTTTCATATACTTGCAGTTGGAAAGGATGAAAAGTGAGAACCTGACTTCTCTTCTACCACAAGATGAACATCATTCAGACCCAGCTTTTCAAGGTTTAGAAAGAGAGTTGTTGCAATTACACACAGTATATATGCGCACACTATGCCAACCTAGCAAGTCATGATTACCTCCCTCAAGTCTCATAAATCATTCTCTTGCTTGCTTTTCCACTGGAAAATGAACAATTGGGGAGCATAGTTCCTTTATTTAATGAATTTTCAGGCAGTGGAAATGCATTGGAAAGGGTAATTGCACTGGAAATTCAGCTCGCGGAAGCATTGGAAGCAAAGAAAAAATCGAGCGTTCATTTTCAGAGGTAGACTATAGCATGGATGGTAACAAACATCAATGACCTTATTCATTTTACTGCAGTATGTGAATTTTTTTGCCCATATAGTTAGAGCACGAAACAGTGTGTTGTGAAGAGCATGCTTACTACACAACAAGACTTGATATTGACTTTCAACTAGCTGCAAGTTCCCACAAATTTCACCGCCAATTTGAAAATTATGGTGACTCATCTGATCAACTTGGAGTTAATTAAGTGATCTAGATATTTAATCTAAAGTTGGGTAATGATTGTGGTCAATATTGTTTAGTTACTTTTTACAACTGTTTGGAATCTCTAAATCATCTTCGCCCACCAATATCTCATAGCATGAAGGCCTGAAGTATGTTTTCTGCTATCCTGGTTTACACTTTTCCCTCCTCTTTTCCTCACAGAGCCTTATTGGTCTTTTATGATATTCCTGAATCTCAATTCATCTACAAACTTGCATCCAGGTAGTTACCGAATGTTCTACTTGTAGGTAGCTGACATAGAGACTCAGTGTTAGACACTACAAACCTTGAGAATCCAAATGCAAACATCTCTGTATGGGCTATATGTTATTGTCAGAACTTAGAAGATACAATCATCATACTTAGATTTCATTTCGTTCACATTTGCAACAGGCTCTTGCAAAGACATTGACTGTGGATGAGCTTTTTTATATGAAAGATACAATCATCATACTTAGAACACTCTTGCAAGTAGGCTTAAATAGGTTGCTCCTTTTTCTCTGTGAGTTTTGGAGAAACCAAATGCCCAACTTCCATCATGAGCGACCTACATTTGTATTGTATCAACCTATCATGACATCTGCTTGCTACACAAGCATGTGCAAGATCACTTTCTTTTAACCATCCATTTTATAGCCATCAAATGCATGGTTAGGATTTCTTGGTGATCAGTGTGATTTTGGAGATTTTCTCTATCCACAATGTGCCCATCATTTGGATGGTCTTGATAGACGTACAAGAGTGCCCCATCCATTTTCCTATTTCTATCTTTGAATCTTGCTTTCTCTTTATCAGGTGGTGGAAAGAAATGGACCTTGTAGCAAAAAGTAATCCTGCTTCTAGGATGACCAAAGTGTGGATGATGCCCTTACAGAGGTACTAATAAAATTAAAAATTACTTAAGTTCTATGATAATTATGAATATCCTAATAACTTGATTTACAATGTTTTACCGTTGGTTGGTTCTGACAGTAGAGGGCTAATGCGGGGTCTAGGTTGCTCAATAAGAGATCCTGAAAATGCAAGAGTATCTCTGGTTTTATGGTTTTACTTGTAGATTCTTGTATTGATTACTCAAGCATGATGGTTATACGCATTCTTTCGGTGGATGTTGCATGTGTAAGGATTGGACCGCATATTTCGTTCAAGCATCCGCACGTCTCTTGTCAAGAATGCACATGATTGGAGTGGCCTCTGCCATTTGGACAGCCGTATTTATGTATTTGCTCGAAATTGATGGAGCGGACCTTGATGTGCTCGGAGCTATCCTAAGAGCTGGTCCCTAAGGTGGGAACCGCTTTGTTATGACCATGATGAAGTCAGTCCTTTTCCTATGGACGACATTGGAGGGCCTGGTCATTTGGACAGCCGTGTTTATGTATTTGTTCGAAATTAATGGAGCAGACCGGATGTGCGTCGAGCTATCTGGATGAGCGGGGTCCCCTGGAAGGTGGGAACCGTTATGACCATGATGAAGTCAGTCCATTTCTTATGGACGGCATTGGAAGGGCCTGGCTATTTGGACAGGCCATATTTATATTTGTATTTGCAGGGACCACACCCGAACCCATTCTCAAATATTACAACCTATAACCAAAACCTATAACTTATAACCAAAACCAAAACCTATAACCTAAACCTAAATCAAAACCTATAACCTAAACCTGAACCCATTCTCAAATCCTATAACCTATAACCTAATCCTATAACGTAAACTCAAATCCCTAAACCTTAACTTATAACCTAACCTAAACCTATACTTATAACCTAAAACTATTCCCAAATCCCAAAACCTATAACCTAAACCTAACCTTTCCCTAAACCTATAAACCTAAACTCAATTCCCTAAAGCTAAACCTACACCTAATCATAATCTCAACTCCCTAACCTAAACCTAAACCTAAACTTGAAAACCCAAACTTAAACCCAATCCCAAACCGAACCCGATTTCTAAACTTAAACCATAACCCATTCTCAAATCCAAAAACTTATAACCTAAACGAAAACCAAAACCAAAACCTATAACCTAAACCCGAACCCATTCTCAAATCCCAAAACCTATAACCAAAACCAAAACCGTAACCAAAACCACCAAAACCTATAACCTAAACTCCGAACGCATTCTCAAATCCCAAAACCTATAACCTAAACTCGAACCTTAACCTAAACCTATAACCTATAACCTAAACCAAAACTCGAAACAAAACCTATAACCTAAACCCGAGCTCATTCTCAAATCCCAAAACCTAAACATATAACCTAAACCTAAGCCTTAACATAAACCTATAACCTAAATCTAAACCTTAACATAAACCTATAACTATAACCTAAATCAAACCTATAACTTAAATCAAAACCAAAACCTATAACCTAAACCCGAACCCATTATCAAATCCCAAAACCGAAACCGAAACCGAAACCAAAACCTATAACCTAAAAAACCCATTCTCAAATCCCAAAACCAAAACCTAAAATTAAACCTAAACCTAAATCAACACCTAATGTTAATCTCAACTCCCTAACCTAAACCTAAACCTAAACTTGAAAACCCAAAGCAAAACCCGATCCCAAACCCGAACCCGATTTCCTAAACCTAAACCTTAACCAATTCTCACCCTACACTAAAACCTATAACCTAAACCTAAAACCTAAACCTAAACCTAAACCTAAAACCTAAATGTGTTCTCAAATCCCTAAACCTAAACCCGCACCTAATCCTATTCTCAACTCCCTAACCTAAACCTAAAACTAAACTTGAAAACCCAAACCAAAACCCGATCCCGAACCCGAACCCGATTTCCTAAACCTAAACCATAACCGATTCTCAATTCCCTACATCTATAATCTATAACCTAAACCTTAACCTATAACCTAAACTTATAACCTATAACCTAACCTTAACCTAAACCTAAACCTAAGCCTATAAGCTAAACCTATAAATTAAAAATTAAACCTAAACCTAAACTTAAAACCTAAATGTATTCTTAAATCCCTAAACCTAAACCTACACCTAATCCTGATCTCAACTCCCTAACCTAAACCTAAACCTAAACATGAAAACCCAAACCTAAACTCGATCCTGAACCCGAACCCGATTTCGTTAACCTAAACCTTAACCTATTCTGGATTCCCTGAAGCTATAACCTATAACCTAAACCTAAACCTTTACCTTTTAACCTTAACCTAAACCTAAACCTAAACCTAAATCTAAACCTATACTTATAATTCGAATTTATTTGATAAAAGTTCATTTACGATTAAGTTGTTTTCTTAATAAGTTTATTGCCTTAATCTATTATTTACGAAATTGCAGGATAAATTTGAATTGGATTTGAGTGTTCCGCACATTTCCTTTGCCGTCGACGACATGATCAAAGAGCGGTTCAAGGAGTACCGCTCCTTGTTACACAAGCGGTACAAGCAGTGCATGAGTAGCGAGGAGGGCGCACTGTCCCCACCGCCGCACCTAATTGGATTTTTTGTATTTTATTTACGATGTTAAATTTATATGTATTTATGCATAATGTAGTTTATGTTTGGATGGATTTATTTATGTACTTTGGAGTTAAATGGACGTGAATGTGAATATGATGAAATATATTATATAACAGGTGTATATATATCAAGAAATATATTGTAACAGGTGTATATCAGGTGCATATCAAGAATTTAGTGTGGGAAAAAAAATAAAAAAAATTTTACCTACGAAAATTTTCGTAGGTAAAATTCTCATCTAGGTTTTTACTACGAAAATTTTCGTAGTTAAAAGTCCCATCCATGTTTTTACCTACGAAAATATTCGTAGCTAAACATTTTGTAAGTATTTTTACCTATAATATCATTCGTAGGAAAATGTTTGGTAAATATTTTTACCTACGAAAATAGTGGTAGGTAAAAGTTTTCTAAGTACTGTTACCTACGAATATATTTGTGGGTAAATGTCTTGTAAATACCTTTTAGCTACGAAACTATTGGTAGGTAAAAAGTGTTTTCATTATTTTTAGTTACAAAAATATTCGTAGGTAAAAGGTTTTGTAAATATTTTTAGGTACGAAATTGTTGGTAGGTAAAAAGTGTTTAAATATTTTTAGCTACGAAATTGTTAGTAGGTAAAAAGTGTCTTAAATATTTTTAGCTAGTAAAATATTCGTAGGTAAAAAATCTTAAAATTTTTTTAGCTACGAAATATTTGGTAGCTAAAAAGTCCTGTAAATATTTTTACCTACAAAATTATTCGTAGGTAAAAAGTTTTGACAATTTTTAAATAATGTTTTGCCTATGAAATATTTTGTCGGCAAAAGTCTTACCTTTGCCAACGAAATTTTTTTTTCGTGGGTAAAAGGTTTTACCCACGGGCTTTTACCAAGGAATTTGCCAACGAAAACTTTCGCGGGTAAAACTTTTTGCCTACGAAAATTAGACTTTTGCCTACGAAAATTTTCGTTGGTAAAAGTGGCTTTTCTTGTAGTGGTAGGTTCAGACTGATGAGGAACCGTCTTGGTGGTCAAGGATGCATGGCTGTATTACCAAGAGGAGTTGCACGATCTTACGACTCAGATTTTGTATACATTTTGTTATCTCACTTGTATAAATTGTGAAATTCATATATTTGTTAACTCGGAGACATTGGTTTGTATAAGTCATTATGGGCAATCTCTTATATATTCTAAATGTAATTGTAATATTTCCTTATGATTGATTTATCCATTCTACGCTTATCTATTAACTTGATAAAAGAAAAAAATATATATGAAATTTGGTTCTCTATAAGTTAACACTCGAGTTTTGGGGAAACAGGTTGTGTACTCGGGTCCTAAAAAGTCGAGGTGTTACAAGATCCAAATCCAAGGGCAATGACAAAGGAAAGTTGAAGTGCTGAAATTGTGGGATGGAAGGACATATGAAGAAGGATTGTACAAATCCTAAATTTAAGAGAGAAGATTCTAAGACTTCATACAGGGAGGCCAATGCTACCACGTTAGATGGATCGAGTGGATGTGATGATGATGTTTTGTCTGTGTTTACGATTAGACACTTTTACGATGATCGTAAGGACAAGTGGTGTAACTTCCCGGATTTTTGCCAACCTGAAATTAGACGTGCTTAGGCAATGGGTCGCTCCTAATACCTTATTAACTTATCAGAACTGAATCCCACAGTCTAAAATCGCTTCTTAACCCATTTCCTTCACAAATCTCACTTTCACTACCTTATCCTTCACAAAGTAACTAAGTGCTAAACTAGATTAGCTACGAAATCTGCTTGATCCGCTTTAAATACGATCTGCAAGATCCAAAACTTGTAGAATCATTGACGCTAGGTTACCCTAAAATCCAGGATCAATCTCATTACCCGGCTTCTCCCGGGAGCATCTCGAAACTCCGTATCAGATCTAGACTACACGTCGGAAGTCTGATTAACGCGAAGTTAAACGGTTAGGACTGCCTTGCTGGGCTTGACAACCATCTCATAAATCAAATCCAAATAATGTCCCAGCGCTATTCGCTTGAGCCCGGAGTGAAGAGTGTGAGAAATGTGAAATTAATTAAAAATAAAATACAAATTTATGAAATCTGAGACTTGTCGCTTGTGGGTCAGTATTAAGCAACCAGACCATCAGAATCAGGCCAAATTACACCCTCGGATCAGGGATATTTTCCCCAACATATCCATATACTCGGAATCTCCGATCGAGATCCACTGACCGTTGAACTGAAACTGGTCCGCCATTTCCAATCTGAAATCTCGACTGAAACGAAAACTTAGCCATACCTAGATCCAGTGTTAGTGAGCTTAAGTTCGACTGCACATAGAAAAGGAGCCGCCAAAAATGCTCCGTTGAGCTGAAACAGATGCCCTTTGGACAAAACCCAAGTATATCTTGGTCCTGAGTCTATTTCGGTGTAGTTTTAGGCTATATAAGGACCTTAAAACCCTCTCTCATTCAGCCATACGAATTTGAGAAAAACCTTAGGAAAAGAGAGAGAAAGTGAGAGAGTTGTGGGAGGATTCTTTCTACCCTTTTTCCCTGCTGCTACACGAGTTTAACCACTTCTTTCTATTCACTTTCCCGGCAATTCTGACTTCGTTTCTAGGTAAGAAATCCTAACCCTAATCTGTTTGGAGGTTTTGATAGTTGTAGGTTATGAAATAGCTAACCTATTTCACTCTATAGGTTGCCAAACTACCGTATACGAAAGCTTAGCGAATCTATCGACTCCGTTACGATTCTACGACAAAAGGTGCGGACTTTAAATGTATAGGTTATGGTTTTCAACGCTTTCAATGTCAGATAATGATAAATTCATGATCTGCATGCAATTGCACATGTACAAAGTGCTGTCTATTTTCTGTTTCGATTAAATATGAAGAATATGAAATTTTGTGTATTCTAGGTATTTGTAGAAAGTACCGTATATGTATAAATTTTAAAAATGTGTTTGCCATGATTATTTGCTGTATGAACATATTATATATGTGTATAATACTCACTCGGCGGAAGGATTCGCCCTAATACATGTTTTTGCTAGTATATGTTATGTGTGTTAAAAGAGTGTATTCTAAGTGTTTGTGAAAATGACTGAATGAGTATAGAATTCTCATTCGTGCTCACCATGACTAATTGTCATGGATATATGATTGTTGTATTGGCGATACCCCTTTGACGAAAAGATTTACCCTAAATCACGCCACGACCAATATACACTATATATGCTAAAATGTGTAGCCCAAGTGTCTGAGGGAATGACTGAATGAACATGGAACTTGGATTCCTGCTTGCCATGACTATCCGTCGTGGGTGCACGCGTGTTATAATTGGGGCAACTCCCTAGTGAAAGGATTTGGCCTTATACCTATGTGATCACCATACATCATGTATGTTGATGTATGTAGTTTAAAGTGTATGTTGAAATGTCTGAATGAGTAGTAGTTAGTAAATTGTAATGTATAAGGGTATTAAGATAGGATTCTCAGCTACCTTAGAGATGTATATGATTTCCTCCATGTTGTTTGTTTAATTTAATCGCTTACTATGAAACATAAGTGTTTGTATTTCTTGTTTACATTGTGCTTTGCAATATGCTTTATGACATATTTGTTAACATACTTGACTTACTTTATTTACTATGCTTTACTCCACGTGCTTCTGAATAAGGATTGATTGCGATTGGGACTATGATTATAGTCCAGACAATCGGTACCAGACTTGAGTTCGTGGTTGAGATTCATTTCGCCACGTAGGATGTGTCTGACGAATCCGAGTCTTACTTCGGTTGGTGATAGTGGTTAGGCCACCGAAGTGCTTATGCACTTTATGACGTTCAGTTGATTGTGTGATCGAGCTAGTCAGGCTCGTCAAGTAACCCGATATGTCTAATATATGTTCATCATGTTTGGACGCTACTGCTTGAACCTAGGGTACCAAACTTACCAGTGAAATCCTATTAACCATAGTACCTCGATCCGCTAAGACTCATGAGCCGGGCATGGTGGTATGGGACATCGTGGTCGAGCTGTCAGCCTACGCTGGGGCCACGTGCCTCCCCGTAGTGTCCATTAAGCAACCAAACTCGTGAGTCGATTATGGTGGTATGGGACACTATATTCGATCCATCGGCCTACACTGATTGGTGACGAGCCCTTTGTAGTGACCTCGAGCATACTCTGAATTTGCAGTGAGGCGACGAGTTTTGCCGCGGTGAATAGAGTATGAATTAGGCCTGTATCAATTTAGTGATGAACCGTTAAAAAGGTGATGGGGGAGTGGTGTAACAAATGCGTATAACAGCCCTGACAGCCTTTGCAGCACCCTAGAACCACACTATCGTATGAGATTATCTAAGTTTGACGACCCTAGAATGGATCATGTTTGGGAATGATACAAGGGAGGTACCTTAGTTTCCTAATCCTGCTGTTTGAAATGGACTAATAATAACTCGATAATCATGCTCATCATCGCACTGTATATGCCTGGAAGATGTGGAGCACTAAGGAATGAAAGCATGCTGCGGACGTAAGATGGTGTCGCATGAGGGAGTATGTGGTGAGGGCATGCATCATGACAGCATTCCATACTTGCATTAACAAGAATATTTAGAATTGTTGGATTGTACTGCTTTATCATTACTGCTTGACTGAATTGATAACATGTTAACCTATGCTTTACTGTTCCACTGAGTTGATCACTCACTCCCACGTTACGGGACGGTGTTGTACACACCAACCAGACTTGTTTTAGTTTCAGATGATGGCGATGCTGCGAAGCGGAGCCAGACTTTTATGAGGATGAGGAGGATTCCTCCTTTATGCTGTTTCAGGCGGCTTCCTGTGAGCCGTGTCTTGATCGACGAGGCTTCCTGGGATATTGACTAGATGACCTTACCCAACTTGGTATAATTTGAAATTGTACTTGTAATTATTTAACCTGGCAACGTTATCACACTCTGGAGACTCACCACAATTTATATATTTTATTTATCTATCACAGTCTTCCGCTTGCTATCTCACTTGTCTCTGGAGTATGATATACTGTTTTGGCTTAATCTCACTCATGTTCACTACACTAATACAGACAACATTCAATCATCATTCATTTTATTGCATAAGTGATGCGTTGGAACTCGGGAGTTGAGTTTATGCTCGACCCCCGATTTTCAAGGCGTTATAAGATGGTATCAGAGAATGATTTGGATTAAACCGGACCTGGGTTATGGTTTCACGACGCACTCTGACGCACTCTGACTTAGGAGGGGGCGACGAAACGTAGAAACCGACTTAGGATTTTACAAATTCGCCGAACGGCGAAACCGACCGAAATCGACCGTTGAGATTGGGCCCGTACACACCCATGATCACGCGAAACGATCCCGAATCACTTCTAGACCGTCAGTCGACGAGTTTGAGTCATTCCATAGAAACGAATGTCCTTAGGTTGTGGGTCAACCACAACACCTTACACTTCATCTCAAAGCCTAAAACCGTTTTTATCCAATTCTTTCAAATTCTCTCCGTTCACCACCTCATTCTTCAACTTTTTCTAAGTCCTTTCATACTAGACATAAATCCTAACGTATGAATGTTGAAGAATAATACTTAAATAAAAATTTGCTATAAATAGTAAATATATGTAGAAATTAGACTTTTGACCATTCAAATTATGGAATCTCGTGAAATAAATGGGTTAGTTGGATATATTAGCGCCTCCTACTCTAAAATCATATGCTACATGTCATATAAACTCATTCCGGTTTATAAATTGGCTCCAAAAATGCCTCAAATGGAGTCAGGGGCCAAACGAAGCACTTGCAGGGGGACCCAGGGTGGGCCCCACACATTTTTGGGGTCTAGGGGTCATGAGGACCTCGCCCAAATGGCGAGGCATCGTCAACCACTCTAGAGAGTGGCGAGGCCCTCCCCAGGTCGGCGAGGCCTCGCCGGGTTTTGGGCTCGACCGAGCGGGCCGGTAGGGCCGATCATGTTTGAGGCCTAAGGGAACCCCCTAGTACATGGGCTGTGGCTTGAAACCACCCTAAACACCTACTTCCTTCACAAATCACCCCTCCAAGCTCTCTTTTCTCCTCCAAGTTATTTTCTCTCTCAAACCTCCCTTCCAATCGCCCATTCCACTGTTTTCTATTAAAACCTACACCCCTCCATCGTTCATAGCAACACCTACCCTCTACCCTTTCCATTTTTCCTCATTTGAGCTCCCACACCCCTTCATTTGAAGCTCAAAACCGTGTAAGCTCTCAACCCATCCTATTTCTTCATTTCCTTTCTTCAAACCCTGTTTTTTGGGGCCTTTACAATCCCTATTAAGGTTCAAACTCGTGGAGAACCAAAAAAAAAAACTCCAGCCCCCGTTTCCCCTTATCCTCATTTTTCATGGCTCTATCCGAGCTTGTACGACCATTTTCTTGGAGGCCTAATCATCCATACTGTTGTCTTGTAGTTTGCATGGGTTACTGTCTTAGGGTGTTTATGTTTTCATATTGATGGGCGTAGTAGTTGGTAGAATATTTTAGATGTTTGAGGACGTTTAGGGCCCGTTCGGCTAACTGCATTAGGTGAGTTAGGTGGATAGCATTGTATAAGTAACAATAAATGTATGTGTAAGGTATGACCCCTAGATTGGGTGTATCCCATATTTTCCAATGCCATATTTGGAATGTGTGTAATGAAAAGTATATCTCGGGTTTTCCTATTACACTTAGAAATTCCTCATCCTGGGATTTGGAACTCTCATCTCACGCTTTCCCACACAAGACTCATTTTCCAAAGCCTATAAAATTAATCCCCACCCACCCTCCTACCAACCATGCCACTCCCAATCCCGAGGAGGGATTAGCAATGTAAGCCCATTAAATACAACTTAAACCACTGGCCAAATAGGCCCTTAGAGTTTTGGACCTAGAGCGGTGCTCCTAGATTTCGACAGACATGACCTTATAGGAAATCTAACAAATTAATAATGTGAACCTTAGGACCCTCTTAGCTGGTATGAGCATGTGTGAAGTGCTCGAGAGTAGTTAAATTTAAGTCCGTACAACTCCATTCCAATTAGACAACGTTTGACCCTAAGCGATAAAACAATTTCTTATATTAGAAAGGGTATAAAATCATCTAGTATATAAGCATAGACTGTGGAGTACAACCAGTGGATTACCGCTACTCCTAAATTAAGTCTAGACTACTGGTTAGGCTAAGGAAAGTAAAAGACTAATTAATTATGCTAAGCCAATTGAATGATAGACTTAGTTAGGTCGGTTAATATACCTCTTTGATCTGCGTGGCGCAGCGGAAACGTAGTGGACCCTTGCCCCACTGGCCCAGGATCGAATGAAATTGATCCAGACTGTACGTAAAGATAGGTCACTAACTAGGATCTGAATCTTCCTTAGAATGTAAAGCAATTAGGGTTCAAGTATTAAACAATTTCATATTACATAATAGGCCTAACAATGGGTACGAACTGAATTACAATAGCCAAGGTCAACGTATCTACAACTGTGCTTGTTGAATACGAACATAATGGAAGCTTGTCCTACTTTGAGAAACCGTTTTAGGATGATCTAGTAAGATTTGATTCACCATTTCCTTGGACATAGATAATAACGAGAACTCTCTGAGACCAAGACCTAAAGGGCAACCCGAGAAATATGAAAGTTTGAGCCTTTCGTTAATGGACATTTCCTAAGTTTTTAGAGTGATCGGACTACGGAGTTACTGAAATATACAACTGCAAAGCATTCGCGGCTTGACCCAATTCTCAATCCTGGGCGACTACCAATGGACTCACTGCTGACGAGCAGAAGACCAGGAGCCACCAGGATTAGGAAGGGATACATGAGCTTTCGACCCTGGCCTGGTAGATGATCGATGTATCAGGATCAAGCCCACTATAACCGTCTCTCCGTGTTGGTCAAACATTGAAAACAGCTATCTTACTCTAACTAGTTGGGAATCGAAATCAAGAGTCCAAATAGGGAAAGAAATCCATTGTAGCAAACCATCAGGGTATGAGAAATGGATAAAGAAATATGTTTTAAGGGGGGTAGACTAAAATGAGCCAGGCTAGTATATACCTTACCACGAGTAAAAACTCAAAATTAATAAAACTTAGGCAAAGGAAATAATTAAATCTTTCTTTATTACCCTTAGGCAATTTCGGGGATGAAATTTTATTTTAAGGGGGGTAGATTGTAACATCTCAGATTTTTGCCAACTTGGAATTAGACGTGCTTAGGCAATGGGTCGCTCCTAACACCTTATTAACTTCTCAAAACTGAATCCCACAGTCTAAAATTACTTCTTAACCCATTTCCTTCACAAATCTCACTTTCACTACCTTATCCTTCACAAAGTAACTAAGTGTTAAACTAGATTAGCTACGAAATTCGCTTGATCCACTTTAAATACGATCTGCAAGACCCAAAACTTGTAGAATCATTGACGCTAGGTTACCCTAAAATCTAGGATCAATCTCATTACCCGGCTGCTCCCGGGAGCATCTCGAAACTCCGTATCAGATCTGGACCGCACGTCGGAAGTCCGATTAACGCGAAGTTAAACAGTTAGGACCGCCTTGCTGGGCTTGACAACCATCTCAGAAATCAAATCCAGATAGTGTCCCAACGCTATTCGCTTGAGCCCGGAGTGAAGAGTGTGAGAAATGTGAAATTAATTAAAAATAAAATACAAATTTATGAAATCTGAGACTTGTCGCTTGCGGGTCAGTATTAAGCAACCAGACCGTCAGAATCAGGCCAAATTACACCCTTGGATCAGGGATATTTCCCCAAACATATCCATGTACTCGGAATCTCCGATCGAGATCCACTGACCGTTGAACTGAAACTGGTCCGCCATTTGCGATCTGAAATCCCGACTGAAACGAAAACTTAGCCATACCTAGATCCAATGTTAGTGAGCTTAAGTCCGACCGCACATAGAAAAGGGGCCTCCAGAAATGCTCCGTTGAGCTGAAACAGATGCCCTTTGGACAAAACCCAAGTATATCTTGGTCCTGAGTCTATTTCGGTGTAGTTTTAGGCTATATAAGGACCTTAAAACCCTCTCTCATTCAGCCATACGAATTTGAGAAAAATCCTAGGAAAAGAAAGAGAAAGTGAGAGAGTTGTGGGAGGATTCTTCCTGCCCTTTTTCCCTGCCGCTACACGAGCTTAACCACTTCTTTCTAATCACTTTCCAGATGATTCCGACTTCGTTTCTAGGTAAGAAACCCTAAGCCTAATCTGTTTGGGGGTTTTGATAGTTGTAGGTTATGAAATAGCTAACCTATTTCGCTCTATAGGTTGCCGAACTGCAGTATACGAAAGCTTAGCGAATCTATCAACACCGTTACGATTCTACGACAAATGGTGTGGACTTTAGATGTATAGGTTATGGTTTTCAATGCTTTCAATGTCAGATAATGATAGATTCATGATCTGCATGCAATTGCACATGTACAAAGTGCTGTCTGTTTTCCGTTTCGATTAAATACGAAGAATATGAAATTTTGTGTATTCTAGGTATTTGTAGAAAGTACCGTATACGTATAAATTTTAGAAATGTGTTTTCCATGATTATTTGCTGTATGAACATATTATATATGTGTATAATACTCACTCGGCGGAAGGATTCGCCTTAATACATGTTTTTGCTAGTATACGTTATGTGTATTAAAAGTGTGTATTCTAAGTGTTTGTGAAAATGACTGAATGAGTATAAAATTCTCATTCGTGCTCACCATGACTAATTGTCATGGATATATGATTGTTGTATTGGCGATAACCCTTTGACGAAAAGATTTGCCCTAAATCATGCCACGGCCAATATACACTATATATGCTAAAATGTGTAGCCCGTGTTTGTGGGAATGACTGAATGAACATGGAACTTGGATTTCGGCTTGCCATGACTATCTGTCGTGGGCGCACGCGTGTTATAATTGGGACAACTCCCTAGTGAAAGGATTTGGCCTTATACCTATGTGATCACCATACATCATGTATGTTGATGTATGTAGTTTAAAGTGTTTGTTGAAATGTCTGAATGAGTAGTAGTTAGTAAATTGTAATGTATAAGGGTGTTGAGATAGGATTCTCAGCCACCTTAGAGATGTATATGATTTCCTCCATGTTGTTTATTTAATTTAATCGCTTACTATGAAACATATGTGTTTGTATTTCTTGTTTACATTGTGCTTTGCAATATGCTTTATGACATATTTGTTAACATGCTTGACTTACTTTATTTACTATGCTTTACTCCACGTGCTTCTGAATAAGGATTGATTGCGATTGGGACTATGATTATAGTCCAGACAATCGGTACCAGACTTGAGTTCGTGGTTGAGATTCATTTCGCCACGTAGGATGTGTCTGACAAACCCGAGTCATGCTTCGGTTGGCGACAGTGGTTAGGCCACGCGAAGTGCTTATGCACTTCATGTCGTTCAGTTGATTATGCGCTCGAGCTAGTTAGGCTCGTCAAGTAACCCGATATGTCTAATGTATGTTCACCATGTTTGGAAGCTACTGCTTGAACCTAGGGTATCAAACTTACCAGTGAAATCCCGTTAACTATGGTACCTCGATCCACTAAGACTCATGAGCCGGGCATGGTGGTATGGGACACCGTGGTCGAGCTGTCGGCCTACGCTGGGGCCACGTGCCTCCCCGTAGTGTCCATTGAGCAACCAGACTCGTGAGCCGATTATGGTGGTATGGGACACAATGTTCGAGCTGTCGGCCTACACTGATTGGTGACGAGCCCTTTGTAGTGACCTCGAGCATACTCTGAATTTGCGGTGAGGCGACGAGTTTTGTCGCGATGAATAGAGTATGAACTAGGTCTGTATCAATTTAGTGATGAACTGTTAAAAAGGTGATGGGGGAGTGGTGTAACGAATGCGTGTAATGTACCACGACCTTTTTGCGGCGCCCTAGAACCACACTATCGTATGAGATTATCTAGGTTTGACGACCCTAGAATGGATCATGTTTGGGAATGATACAAGAGAGGTACCTTAGTTTCCCAATCCTGCTGTTTGAAATGGACAAATAACAACTCGGTAATCATGCTCATCATCACACTGCATGTGCCTGGAAGATGTGGAGCACTAAGGAATGAAAGCATGCCGCGGACGTAAGATGGTGTCGCATGAGGGAGTATGTGGTGAGGGCATGCATCATGACAGCATTCCATAGTTGCATTAACAAGAGTATTTAGAATTGTTTGATTGTACTGCTTTATCATTACTGCTTGACTGAATTGATAACATATTAACCTATGCTTTACTGTTCCACTGAGTTGATCACTCACTCTTACGTTACGGGATGGTGTTGTACATTCCAACCAGACTTGTTTGAGTTTCAGATGGTGGCGATGATGCGAAGCGGAGCCGGACTTTTATGAGGATGAGGAGGATTCCTTCTTTATGCTGTTTCAGGCGGCTTCCTGTGAGTCGTGTCCTGATCGACGGGGCTTCCTGGGATATTGACTAGATGACCTTACCCAACTTGGTATAATTTGAAATTGTACTTGTAATTATTTAATCTGGTAACGTTATCACACTCTGGAGACTTACCACAGTTTATATATTTTATTTATCTATCACAGTCTTTCGCTCGCTATCTCACTTGTCTCTGGAGTATGATATGCTGTTTTGGCTTAATCTCACTCATGTTCACTACACTAATACAAACAACATTCAATCATCATTCATTTTGTTGCATAAGTGATGCGTTGGAACTCGAGAGTTGAGTTTATGCTCGACCCCCGATTTTCAGGGCGTTACAAGTTGATTCTAGGCACAGGGGTATCTTTCCATATGACTATTCATCGGAGTTGTTTTGCCAGCTATAGGGAGTGCGATGGTGGACAAGTGTTTATTGGCAATGACATTGCCTGTAATGTTGTGGCTGTTGATATGGTATGCATCAAGATGTTTGATGGGATAGAGTGTACCCTGACTGGGGTGAGGCACGTTCCTGACATGAAAAAGAGCTTGATTTCTCTCGGCAGACTCGAGGCTATAGAGTGCAGGTTCACAAGTATTGATGATGCTCTTAAAGTATCTAAGGAGGCACGGGTAATCATGAAAGTGCAATGACTTGGTAACATGTATAGGTTAATCGGGAGCACTTCAAAAGGTGAAGCTACAGTGGCTATAGTGGATTTCACCTCTGCACTGTGTGGCATGCTGGGTATGGCCAGATGAGCGGGTAGGGCATGAAAGCTGAGACGCGCGGACATAGATATAGAGCAGGTGGAGCAACCACTTGTGAGAAGAATTACACAGTATAATTGTAGGATATCAGCGAGGTACATGGATAATTCCAATATCACAGGGGATCCGTCCTCTATTCAGATGACTCTAGGTGACTCTGGTGTTGAGAAGTGGAAGGTAACTATGAGCGATGTGATAGACTCGTTGTACCAAATCGACACATGAGAGCTGGTGAAGCTTCCAGTGGGTCGGGAAGCGGTTGGATGCAGGTAGATCTTCAGGAGGATACAACGTAGATACAGAGCGAGGTTGGTAGCAAAGGGTTAGGATCAGAGAGAAGGGATCAGCTTCTCAGAGATATTCGTGCCAATGGTATAACAGGTGTCTATTAGATTTGTGATTGGTGCTGGTTGGCCAATGCGATCTTGAGCTATAAAAGATGGATGTGGAGTTTGCACTTCTGCACGAGAAATTAGAAGAGCAGATCTACATGAAGCAACCAAAGCGGTTTGAAGTTAAAGGGGCTAAGAAAAAGAGTTTGCAGGAGGTCGTGGTATGACTTGTCACCTAGGCAATGGTTTGATTCCTTCATGGTGATTTAGGAATTGTATGCTGATGATATGTAGATCGCCAATTATGACATGTCTAAAATTAATGTACCGAAGACTTAGTTAAGTGAGACATTCAGGATGAAGGATCGGGGGACTGCAAAGATGGTTTTCAGCATTAAGACTGAAAGATGAGCAGGTTTTGGTAATCATAGGTAGAATACCTTGTGTAGGTGTTGATCAAGTATGTGATGGACCAAGCAAAGCCGGAGAGCATTCCATACGAGTTTCTCCTCAAGTTTTCCTCAGAACATGTCCCAAAATAGATGAGGAAAAGCAGGATATGTCTCATGAGCCTTATTCAAATGTGGTTGGCAGTGCATGCAATGTTCTGTATTAGACCAGTTGTTTCACAGGCATCGGTGTTGTGAGCAAATACCCTAACTAGCAATATTGGGTAGCAGTGAGATGGTAAGAAGACTACGTCTTTCCTTTTGAGAAGACAGGAGCAAAGTTGATATGAATGTGGGTTCAGATTATGCAGGCAGTGTGGATTTTAGAATGTCAACTTCATGTTACTCGTTTATACTAGCGGGTGGAGTAATTAGTTGGATGTCCATGTTATCCGACTGGTGCTTGAGGAAGGAGGCATAACTCTGGAGAAGATTTACACCAGTGTGAATCCGGAAGACATGATCACCAAGGTCGTTCCTGCAGAGAAGTTCAAGTTTTGTACAACTTCTCTGGACTTGGCAATGGAGTAAAAGATGGACGGAGTGTATACAAGAAGTGTTGATTGAAGCTATGATGCGATACAAAGATAAGAGAGGAGGTCAAGAAGCTACACGGTTTAAGATTGAAGACATGATGGAGATTGTTGTAAAACAGATGTCTTAAATCTTGGTTCACCGTGATGCTCAACTAGTCGAGGGGCTGGCTCGACTCGAAGTCCAGCAATAGTGTATTTAGGAATTCCGGGATGCTCGACCAATTGAGGGACTAGCTCGACTAGTCGAAGGTCCTCGACTCGAAGTCTAGCAACGGTGTATTTAGGAATTTCGGGATGTTCGACTAGTCGAGGGACATGCTCGACTAGTTGAAGGGGTCCTTCGACCAGTCGAAGTCCAGGCTTGACTAGTCGATGATTATGCAAATAGTGCGCAATTTATGCGTGGACTGCGTAAATTTAAGGCAATTTTTAAGGAAATGCGTAAGTAAGGGTTTCCCCATTTATAAATAAGAATCCCTAGGGTCATTCTCAAGCATGTTAAAGCTTTCTAAAGGAGTTCCAAGAGTTCTTAAAAGAGTTTTAGGGTTTCTAAAGGGTGTAGTAAGGGTGAGATTCGAGGTTATTCAAATCGGGTAAGTCCTTTCTCTTTATAATTTATATTTTCATAGTGGAATTCTGTCGCTTTGTGCTATGGTTTTTTTTACGAAAGGGTTTTCTACGTTAAATATTTATGTTCTCTTGTGTTTGCTTGGTGCTCTTGGATTACTATCCTAAATCCATATCTGTGTGATTCCGGAGCACAAATCCCTAATAGTTTCAACCTAAATCCTTCAAGCTTGAAGCTTATTCTACTACGATCGGGTCGGAAGTCCTGTAAATAGATGTTCTACTAGAGGATATTGCATTTATCTTAGGTAAAGTTTTTAAAAATAATCAACTGTTTCTGATCCATTAATCTGAGTATTGTCAAGTAGCCAACAAGACAGTTGAAATATCTTAGTTAAGATTTTGTTTTTTTTTTTTTTTGTTATTTGTTTTTTTTTTTTTTTATTTTGTTTTTTTTTTTTTTTTTTAAGTACTTATCAAAATTTCTCTCAATTGCCTACTTAATTAATTTGGTTTACAACATTTGCTCAATTGCTTTTGCCTATAATCCTGTATTTCATGCTAGGTCAAAGCATATGGATATAGATTATCATTATTTTTGAGAGAGAAAGTTGTAGATAGAGAACTTGACGTACGGTACATTAACATGGTCGATAAAGTCACTAGCATTTTCATTAAGAAAACCTTACAATAGTTCATTTTCATGCATTAGGAGACAAATTAATGGTGGGCTGATCTTAGCTTAGGGGAGTGTAACAACAATATCAATTCAAAATCTAGCCAGTGCATCACTTCAACAATCTATGGCTTGTCATGAGCTGGCCCATGCTTATTTTTTTTTATTTTTTTTTTTTAAAGTTCGAGTTAGACTCTTTTTAATCTTTAGAATTTTATTATTTTTTATGTGTATCAAATCTCATTTTAAATAATTTTATAGCCCGATCACTTAATTTAGATATTTCAAGACAAAGTGAATATTCAACTAAGATCTACAGTGAGGCGAATTTGTAAAGATCACAAATAATCGAGCCAAACTTATAAAGATAGCAAGAACCACGTGACAAGCGGGAGATGCCAGAAACGACACTGGATATTGAATTGATACTGCTGTCGCCATGCTCCACTATCTACGTCGCTGGTTGAATCATCAATCAGAGCTGTCCATCTAATGGCCTCTAGGTGACGAATGGTTTAAATTGTATATATATTGAATGATCCTAGCCATCAGATTGATATCTTTCAAAGCAACGTTGGAAAACAGAAATGGTTAACCGACATCCAGTGTATTAAGTGAAAAAAGGGAGTAAGAAATTTGATCATATTGTTGGCGATTCGATTCATTTTCTATCATGTGTAACGTGCACAGGCGTGCCATAATTGAAAAATGGGCTTAATCCTAACCAATCAATTTCGACCCTAAGTGCTGAAATAAGTAGATAGGTCCAATATAAACATGTGTGACCCTATTTTGAGAAGATCGGTCACTCACTCAGTTACTTGTAGAATCTTATAATAATCAAATGATAATCGAAAAGTGAGATTCTTCTTTCAAAAATGGTTTGTTTTGTACATTCTATAAAAAATAACTTTTTAGAATATTGGGGCAAGCAAATAAAAAGAAAAACTCACAATCGACCATTAAGATCGATGGCAAGAATGTGTCTTTAAAAAGAACTGTATGATATTAGATAGGGAACAAATCCAGCAACGTATGAGCATAAATTCAGATTACAACTAAAGATTATAATTAAGAAATATTATTACTTGATTACCACTACTCCTAAGATAAGTTGAGATAAAAGATAAGTTTGTTTGGTTTTAAGATAATTGGTTGTTGTTGGATTGAATTGTATTTCTCTCCATTGGATTCCTTTATTATTTAAAAAGTTTTGTTGCACGGCTTATTTTTTCGAAATCCTTCTTCCATTATTACAACGGTTATAATAGTTGAAGTGTATATCTCTGAATCCTTTTCTTGCTATGTTTCTCTTCCTTAAATTTTTTTTTTTTTAAATTTTTATTATTGTTCCTTTTTACTTGGCTAAGCTGTATGTTTCTTGGTCGCCTTCCACATCTTGCACTATTCGGCTGTCTCATCTTTTTGCTCAATTAATTTTCTCCCGACCACTCGACCGCTCGGCCGTATTTTTCTGATCCACCAGTTTTATCTTGAGTGCTCGATTACATCTTTCCACTACACTGATTTTCTCTTGCTTTAAGACTTTCGGTCGTGCTGGCTGTAATTCCCCGAAGCACATCTTCAACATCTTCAAAGTTTTCACACATGCTATATTTTTCTTACCATGACACATGTCCTTTTCCAATTAAATTTTGCAGAACAGTCGTAAATAGATTACAACACATATGTTGGGTTGTTAGAAGTGAGACATCCATTACAGGGCCACTAGAAGGAAGGTCTCAATGCTCCTAACTCGTGTACCGTGGAACTTCCTATGGCCGGGGTGACAGCAATCCCCCATCGAGAGCAGATTCCATGCGAGACAAACATTTTCTGTGCCTCGGACAAGGATTTCCTGTGAAAGCTTTTCTCAAGAAGTCACTGCCCAAGGATTCTGTGTAGGGCTTAATGTGATGTTTGTGAGGAAGTCACTCTGTCCATCTCATTTTAGGACATGCGATGAAAGATAAGGTGTATCCAAAACTTAAATGCGACACATAAAAAGAAACAGTGGGAATTTAGTGGCCACCGTTGAAATATTTTATAGTCACAAAAGTTTTGTATCGGATTATGTTCCTGATGTTTTCACTTCATCTTAGTGAAAATGACTTTACAAAGAGTTTGGATGGAATATAAACATCAAGGTGGAGCCTAGGATGGTCTCAACGGTAGGCATTTTTTCCTCACCTTTTTATCTTGTACGGCCCACTTGAATTTTAAATCCTCTTCATTTTTGGTCCCATGTCCTAAAATTAGCTCAAAAAACGGATGGATGGGTTGGATTTCTTAAAAACATTACAGTGGGCCCATCCATACTCCAAGTGGTTCTGAATACGAGGCACTTATGATACAGATCGATCCGACCACTCCATGATTCCAGTAGTGACTGGTAAACGGTTTAAAAAATGACGGTGTGTGGACAGTTTTAGCTCTTTGATGGTATAAAAAGACAAAAACCAACAACGGCTTCTATTAAGCAAGGGAAGGCCTATTAGTAGATGGTCGAGATAGTCTAATGAAAGAAATATTTGACCAATGGTCAATCCATGTATGATTTAATACGATGTATGGTTCAGATCATTGTATTCATGTGCCACGTATGTGATACACAATTTGGAGCACGAAAATAAGGCACGTGATTCGTTATTCGAAAATCAGATTCTTTATGACGGAAAAAAAAAATAAAATCAAATTTCACTTCAAAATCACTTTATATTTCTAAATTGTTATATATGAATTAACTTTCTTAACATAAAAATACCTTTGCCTTTTCTTTTTTTGTTATATTCCTTTCTATTGGTTATATCCAAAAACTATCTTTTATTAGTTTTTCTTTTTTCCCTGAAATCCCTGGTTGAATCTCGGTTATATTCAGACTTTAATGAACAACTGTAAAATCCGTCACTGGCATTTTTAGCACAGTATACCCCGGTTTTCATTTGTGACAGGTGCAGCCCACATTTCATAAATCAAACCATTGATCAGTTGAATCAGATCCTTGATTGAGCATGAATTAGCTCAATGACTCTTTTTAAGACATACGCAAATAAACAAATGATCTGGACTGACAAACCATAGCCCCACTTGCAAGAATCGGATATCAGTATATAACGTGCAAAGATGCGGGCCACGCATTTATTAAATTCCTCCCAACGTAAGATCACGTACGATGAAGGGCATTCCAGTAAATTAGCACATGTGAATATGTGTCTCATGTTTGGAAAGCCCACTTTCCAGCCTAGATCGTAACGAAAGCACCAAAACCTATGGGCATGTTTTGGAAGAGGTGGTTGACTGGTCGTACAGGTATATCGAAAACGCCTAGTCGCCACGCGCAGTCACGTGCGGGCGTGATTATCGATAGCGTGGATTGAGGAACTTACGTGTATGAGATCTATCCCGGGTGCTGTATTCTAAAAATCAGACCGATTCAAGACTGAGGTGGGCTATGCCTTCGGAACCGGTTAGAGATGCCGAGTAACACCATCAAATGATCATGATTGTTTGTGGGGCCTCCGTGTAGTGTATATGCCATCCAATCCACGCATCAAACGCACCACAGCAGGATGAAGGGATTTCTAGCTAATCATGACTTTAAAGGCCCGTTTGGATACCACTAAACAAGTTACTTAAAAAAAAAAAACTCGTATTAAGTAACGGACGCGGATTTCCTGAAAGCCTTTGGCAGGAACTTCGAGCGCTGGAAACTTAGGTGGGGCCACTGTGATGTTTGTGAGAAATCTATCCCATTCATCCATTTTTTGAGCTCATTTTAAGACTCGAGACTAAAAGTGAGAAGGATCCAGGACTTTAGTGGGCCGCATTAAAGGAAGGTGGGTAGGGAAATTACTACCGTTGAAACCTCTTGGGGTTTGGCAGTTATGTTTACATGCCATCCATACCGTTCATAAGGTCATTCCCACAGGGATGAACTGAAAACACAAATATTAGACTGATTCAAAACTTCTGTGGCTCATGAATATTTCAACTGTGGACATTTAATCCTCACATTTTTGGCCCACTCGAGTCTTGGATCCGGCTAACTTTTGGTACAATGTCTTAAAATGAGATTAAAAAATGAATGGACATGGTGGATTTCTCACCAACATTACAATGGGCCCACCTAAGTTTCGAGCGCAGGAACTTCATGCGGCGTACGCTATTACTAAGTTACATTTTCTAATTTAAATTAGATTGGTAAGCGTTAACGTAAAAGCAACGGAAGCGGATTGCGTACCGAGTAACTCGGTACTCTTTTCGTACTGAGTAGACTCTGTGGGGTCCACCCTTATTTATTTATTTTATCCACTCCATTAATCCATTTTAACAGATAATTTTAGGGCTTGAGCCCAAAATATAAGCATACCCAAAGCTCAAGTGGACCACACCACAGAAAACAGTGTGATTGAACCTCTGCCATTGGAAATTTCTTGGAGGCCACAAAAGTTTTAGATCAAGCTGATGTTTGTGTTTTCTCTTCATCCATGTCTTTGTGATCTTATTAACAGTCTGGATGACAAATAAACATCACTTTGGACCCTAAGAAGGTTTCAACAGTGGAAATCATTATTCCGTACTGTTTCCTGTGGTATGGTCCACTTAAGCTTTGGATATACTTTCATTTTGGGCTTAACCCCTAAAATTCTGTGGGGAAATGTATGGACGGTCCGGATAAACCACATACATTCACAGTAGCCCAACTGAGTTTACTTAGTACGATAAAAGCGTAAGAAGCAATCCGATTTCAAAAGCAACTTATTGTCTTAATAAGTAATTTTTTGTAGCTTTTTAATTTATGACTTCTGTATCTCTCTCAATTGTGAGGTTACAAAGAAGGCTCTTTCTCACTGCATATACGAAACGAGGCCCACTTGGTGGACTGTCCACATTGGATGTGGGGCTCATATGGTTGACAGTCCATGTTAAATGTTGGCCCATAAAGATAAAAAGCCTACATCCAAAGTTGGCCGGTATGATGGATGACTCACTTCAGAGGTGGGGGATACATGATGGATGGTCCACATCAAAGGTGGGATCTACATGATGGGCACTGGACATTGAAGTTGGTCCCTACATAATGGATGACCCATATTGAGGTAGCGCCACGTGATAGATGGTCTACACCAAAAATCAACTCTTAATTATGAATGACCCACATCCAAGGTGAGCCCTGCATGATTGGCAACCCACATTGAAGGTAGGCCCCATATGATGGATAGTCCACATCAAAGTTGGGCTCCACATGATGGACAATTAATAATGGTGGCCTTCACATGATGGATGGTCCACATCAAGGTAGACCCCACATGATGGGCGATCCATATTAAAGGTCAGTCTTAATGATGAGTGGCCCATATCCAAGGCAGGCCCTACATAATGGACAACTCATATTAAGGTGGACCACTCATGATGGGCGGTCTTAATGATGAGTGGCCTATACGTAAGGCGAGCCCTGCATGATGGACGACCCACATCAAAGGTGGGGCCCACAAGATGGACGGTTTACATTAAAGGTGGGCTCTACATGATGGGCGGTAGATATTGAAGGTGGACCCCACATTATGGACAATAACATTGATGGTGGGCCCCACTTCATGGATGCCCAACATTAAAGGTGGCTCTACGTAATGAATGGTGTACATTAAAGGTTGCTGAGGTCACCTAAGTGAGCTACTAGCGAGGAGGGTGTCATTGAGGTCTCCAATGAGCAAGAGGGACCCCCACCTTCATATGCCACCAATGCTAGCTCTAATTTTTGTAGCGTATGTAGCTTTCTCGTCGTGCCATGTGTTTGTATCTTGTAAATTTTTCTATTGTAATAAAAAACTATTTTAAATCTTTCTAATATTTCTCTAATTTGTATATGCTTGTGTGTATAATTATATACTTGTTGCCCCCCCTTTCAAAGTGAGATCTTAGAGTGGGTTTTTAAGTCCCCGTAATGATGTTTGCCACTTCTTCCTTACCCACCTTACTGAACAAGGCTTTTTTTTTTTTTTGGGTTAGCTTGTTAGTACACACCCATGCATGTCAGTACACACACTAAGGCTTATTACCCTCAGTGAAGGGCGGTGGATGTCGAACTTGCAAAGTCTCCTCGAGATGTTTCCTAGACTATTTTCGAGTACTCAGGTCAGTATGAAAGGTGCCTTCTTTAGCCTATCTTGCTTTGATCGTTACCCAATCAGGGTAACATGCTCTGCTGGAGGGTGCCTTCCTCGGCCTTTTTCTCTCATCGAATCTTTTGTTCGATCAGGACAGTAGCCACTGAGTCTTTCTGTAACACCCTGAATATTTCCTATTTTGGATTTGCCAAAAATCCTTAAATTTTTTTTTTTTTATAACTAGCCACATCATCACTTATGGACCATTAATGCTCGAAGTGAGCTTATACGCGGCTAGTACCGATAAAGAACTGCATTATAAGATTGAATCAACCATAGGAAACTAACGAATTCAACCGATCACTTAAACATCAAGATTAGCACCACAATTTATTCGCATAGGGCTCAAATCTAACCGACCCATTTCTAACTAATCATGACAATCGTAACTAAATAAAAGATCTAACTAAAGCCGAATCAGCTATGGCCGGGACCTAAATTAATAAATTAAGTCAACCCAGTCACTCTTTTAATATAAAACCGATAGTTTAGAGTGATCAGGACCGAATCACCATTTTCACTAATTTCGAGTAGGTCATACTGTGAACTTATTTAATCCATACATCAACAATTGTACCCAAGAAATCTCCCTACCCATTTTACTCCAGAAATGCCCAGATTACCCGAACAAGCTATAAACCGCTTGTTAGTGGGCCATTAAATCCGAAGTTATATAATAATGTCTATATCACTGGGCTTGACGTCCATCGCGGACGCTGGGCCCAAATGATGCCCAGAACTGCACAACTCGAATCGTGAAATAGAGCTTGAAAGGTGCGACTCACCTTAATCCTGGCCTGAGACTTGAAACTTTAAATCACTGACCCTTTCTTTGATATATTAAAATAGGGCATTATAGCCATTGGATTTCTTCTAAATTTACACTGAAGGCTGAAATAAAATTTCCAACCCCATACACCAAATTTGGATCCCGATCGTGGAACGGTGACCATTGATCACAAATCGGTCCCTTGCGAAAAAACTCCGCATCCGTTTATCTTCAAACTTTGTGTAGCCCTTCATCAGGCCATGGAGCATCTACCTTACAAATTTGATGGCCAAGGGGGTATCAGGGCAGCCCCAGCAGGCAGAAATGGGCCCCAAAGGGCCATTTGAATATCGGACCTGTACGATAAAACCCCACATCCGTTTGCCACCAAATTTTACAGAAAAACCATTGATCACAAAATCGGTTCCTTGCGAAAAAACCCCGCATCCGTTTACCTTCAAACTTTGCACAGCTTGATTGTGAACTGGTGACCGTTAATCACAAATCGGCCTCTTACGGAAAAACCTACATCTGTTTACCTTTAAACTTTGCAGAACCCTTCATCGGGCCGTGGGGCACCTATACTACAAATTTCATGCCCACGGGGGCATCAGGGCAGCCCCAACAGCCAAAAATGGGTCTCACAGGGCCATTGGAGGGAAATTATGAAACTTAGGGCTAAGGGGTTTAATTCCTAAAGTATATATGACCTAACCCTCTCCCATTTGTTGATTTTTCAGCAAGAGAAAATCTGAGAGAGGGGGGGGGGCACCTTGATGTGCATGTGCGCTTGGTGCTTAGATTTTGGAGATCCCTACACACTCACCTTTTCTCTACCTGCAAACTTTGTCGCAATCCGCCGTAGAAAGAGAAATTCCAACCCATCTACCATAAGTTGGGATTTTAAACACCATTTTCCTAAAATTTTACAACATGCATGTGTCTTATCGTCCATTCTATGCAATGCAGGGCCCTGACACCTCGAACTTGCGGACTCGGAATCACTAGGTCCACCTCAGCAACTTTCAACTAAGAATAGGTGCGGACCATTATCCTTAGGTGGCCAACTACCAATTTTAGGGTAAATTTAATGATCACGGATGATAGATTGATGCACGTGAGTAATTTAAAGAAAAACTAACTAGGAACCTACACGCTAAGTTTACCCAACATGCTTATGATGATAAATTGATGTTTGTATGGTCTTCGATTCGTTTGAACATGAAATGTGTGTTGCCTGTCCATTCTTGCATTTGAAATTTGCATGTTCTTCCTTGTTATATGCATAATTGTACTTTTCTTTCTATATAATTTTCTACACTATGGATGATGTGTTATCTTTTATCTCTTAGAAAATTCAGCACCATACACACACACACATCTAACATATGCTATTAAGAGTAGTTGCATTCATTCTAATATTCTAAAATTTCTATGCTTAATGTATTGTACGCATAATTCCATCCATACTTGAAGATGAACTCTTAGCTACTTAGGTATGATATTGAGTACAATCCATTTTCTGGGTTGACCAGGAAATTAAGAATTATGAGAGTGGTTCCTTTGCTTGGACCGTCTTGTGACTAGTCCGACTGATTTGGGTGGATGCGAACGGGCGACGGTAGTGGGACTACATGGGTTGCTTGCACCTGATGTCGTGCGTTGCATGCTTGCTTGACCAATCATATTTGTTAACCATGTTTGCTCACACCTGTTTGGAACCTGGAACACCCCTCACCCATTAACGCCCACCGACAATAGCTAAAAACTGATCCACAATCTCGTGAGCTAGGCATGGTGGAATAGGACACTATGTCCGAGTTGTCAGCCTATGCTGGGGTGACGAGCCTCCCTGTAGTGACCGTGAGCGATCCCGCTTCCCAACACTCCCCATGTTCTCACAATCGGGGGTGGAGACCTCGACGGGATCAAGGATCGTGGAGTCTTGGCCTTGCGCGTTGAGGGGTTCGGGCCTCGCAAATGGATAAGGGCATTAATATCGTCGGGGTGTACCAGTTTTTCCAACTTGTTGGATGAACGGAATTAACTAAATACTCGGCTAACATTATTCATGCATTGCATTAGCTAGGATTTAGTGACTCGGCAGTTAAGGTCGCAATAAGGGAGTGTTGGTTATGCGTGACCGTAAGACGAAGTCACTCGAGAGAGTGTTGTAGGTGAGGTCATACATACGCATTAACAAAGACTAGTTAGTGATTTATGAATGTATGTTTTTCATTAAATTCATCATGGAATTATTATTTGATGTAACTTATGGCTAATGACACCCACTAAGTTAGCTATTCACTCCCACTCTGGGATGGTGTTTTAAAACACCAACTAAACCCTTTACTAGATGCAGGTGAGGCGGAGCTCGACGAGCCGAGCGGGGTAAGCATGGATGAGGAAGAGGAGCTTTCCTACTTCTAGCTTATGGGTGGATCACCATATACTGTGAGGATTATTTATGGGTTGTTGAGTAGGGATCATGTGCACCATTTCTTTTGGATATTTCTTATATAAATTTTGTCGGGCGACGCCTTGTGCGACCCGTTTGATGTTCTTGTAGACTTATATTTCTTAGCAGCCTTTATTTCAGTAGATTAGTTGTAGTTGTGGTTTATGTTCCAGCCGATTTCTTTATTGACACTTGGGAACTTGGAGGCTGAGTTCCTACACGCCCCACCTCGAAAACCCGGGGTGTCACACTTTCATAGTTGGAAAAGTGCCTGCTCTAGCCCTACCATTTCCTCAGCTCTCTAGCCACCGCGCCTGTCACTAAGAGACAGTAAAATGGTTGTCGATGTAGGGAGAAAAGATACTTGATTTATATATATATATATATATATATATATTTTTTTTTTTAATTACAAGTAACTAACACCTAAAGTGTTTGTCGAGAATGGAATGCCTGAAGCATTTGTATAGCTCGAACCGAGCAGTCTTTACTGATAGTAGATCTTCAGGTGCTCTGCGTTCTAAGGATGGGCCAGAGCTCATCCTTTTAAGCCTTCTAGCCAATATCTTCTTGGTCGGACTATATAGGTGACTTTGTGACGTCCTTCCCAACTCGGTCCTAGGACTCCCGAACCGGGTTCTTTCGTGCTTAGGGAGATTTGTCGAAGCACTAAGTCTCATACTCTGAACTTTCGTTACTTCACTCTCGAATTGTAGTATCGAGCATCTCTCTGCTAATAGGCAACAACCTTCACTTGTGCATTGTCTCTGAGTTCTTTAAGTAGGTTGAGACTTAACAACAATTGGCCTCAGTCTTCTTCAGGTCAGAACAGCTCAGTTTGGTATGAAGGCATTCCAATTTCTACTAGGACTACTGCATCGGCGTCGAAGGCTAGTGAGAAGGGTGTTTCCTTGGTAGTTGTTCTAGCTATGGTCTGATATGACCATAATACATGTGGTAATTCTTTTACCCATGTCCCCTTGAACCTCTCGAGCTTAGTCTTGAGGTGGCCCTTAATGATTTTGTTGGCCACTTCCACTTGACCGTTGGCTTGAGGGTGCGAAGATGAGGCAAAGGCATTGTGAATGCTGAGCTGCTTGCGTAGACCTTATAACTTGGCGTTGTCGAACTTTATGCCATTTGTTGGTGACAATGGCTTGAGGTACGCCAAATTTGAAGGCGATTGATTTCCAGATGAAGTTAGCCGTCTTTTGCTCAGGGATTTGAGCTGAGGGCTCGACATCGGCTTACTTTGTGATGTAGTCAATAATGACGATGGCGAACTTAGTCTATTCCCTTGCTTTTGGGCGATGATATCGACTCCCCACTGGGCGAAGGGCCAATGACTGCTCATGGGGGTCAAATGCTTGGGTGACTGTCGCGGTATTGTCATGAAGCACTGACACTTGTTGCATTTTCTCACAAACTGCTTGGCATCCTCATGCATAGTGGGCTAGTAATACTCTTGCCAGGTCGCTTTGTGTGCCAATGCTCTCCCTCTTGAGTGATTTCTGCAAATTTCTTCGTGGATTTCTCTCAGGACATATTCAGCTTCTTCCAGTCATAGACACTTCAAGTAGGGCAACAAGAACCCTTTCTTATACATGACGTCTCTCAATATAATATACCTAACAGATTGGTACCTGAATTTTCGTGCTTTTAACTAGTCCTTGGTCAGCTCGCCCTATTGCAGGTAACGTACAATCGGGTCCATCCAGCTTGGTGTATCACTAACTGGGAGGGCCTCTTTCACCTCAGGTTAATTGATGCTCAGTTCCAGCAAGAACTCAATCGGGACAGTTTTGGCGAGGTCAATATCGATGGTCGAGGCCAACCTGGCCAGAGAATGTGTTGGTGTTCTCAGATCTCAGGACTCGTACGAACTCATACCCTTCAAAATTCTTGAGTAAGTCACAGACCTAGCTTAAGTAGGCAATCATCTTCTCGCCTTTAGCTTGGTACTCGGTGGTCACTGGGTTGACCACCAGCTGCGAGTCAGTATAGATACTCAACTTTTGTGCTCCATTGTCTTGGCTAGTCTGAGGCCTGCGAAGAGTGTCTCATACTCAACCTCATTATTGGAAGCTCAGAAGTTGAATCACAGTGCATACTCGATCTTGACCTAGTTGGGGTAGATCAAAATTAACCTTGCCTTACTCCCTTATGCATTCGAAGACCCGTTTACATAGAGAATCCAGATCGATGTTGTTCGGCTTTACTCTTTCTCCTCATCTGTAGGGGGAATGCTTGGAGAGTAGGTAAACTCCGTGATGAAGTTGGTGACAGCCTGTCTCTTGATGGTCGTCTGAGGTTGATACTTGATGTCGAATTCGCGAAGCTCGATCACCCACTTGGTGAGTCGACCTGAAGCTTCTAGTTTCTGTAGCACTTGGTGAAGGGGTTGAATGGTTGGGGTGACAATAGTGTGGGCTTGGAAGTAGGGCCTGAGTCGTCGGGATGACGTGACTAGGGCCAGGGCCAGCTTTTCAATTTTGGGGTAGTACGTCTCGGCATTAGCCATTGCTCTGCTTATGTAATAAACGGGTCGCTAAGCACCCCCGTCCTCATTGTTTAGGGCCGAGCTAACTGATGTTGGTGAGACAACCATGTATAACATCATCTCTTCCCCTTCACAGGTTTCAAGAGTAGGGGTCGAGACCCTAGGTAGGGTTTGAGTTGTTGGAATGCTTGCTCACACTCCATTGTCCATGTTAGCTTCTTGCTCCCCTTCACCTGCTTGAAGAAGGGTAAGCACTTATATGTGGTCCAGAAGACGGACCTATTCAATGTTGCCGCGATCAGCCTATGAAGTGTTGAATCTCTTTTGTCGAGCTGGGCTAGCTCATTTATGTAGGAGCTTGAATTTTGTCAGGGTTTATCTCGATCCCTCTCTAGTGGACCATGAAATCCAAAAACTTCCCCAAGCTGACACTAAATGCACATTTGCTTGGGTTGTGCTTCATCCAGTATCTCCTTAACATACCAATCATCTCTCTTAGGTTGGCAATGTGGTCTGTAGCCTTGACACTTTTGTCAAGCGTATCGTCAACATAAATTTCCATAGTTTTTCCGTTTTGCTTGGAAAATATCTTGTTTACATATCTCTGATATGTTGCTTTGACATTTTTTCAAGCCAAATGGTGTGACCCGGTAGCAGTATAGACCTCTGTCTGTGATGAAGCCAGTCTTCTGCTTGTCATGCTCGTGCTTGCTGATCTAGTTATACCTGAGTATGCAGCCATAAAACTGAGGAGTGCTTGCCCAATAGTAGCGTCCACCAGCTGGTCGATCCTCAATAATGAAAAACTATCTTTGGGGTAAGCTTTGTTAAGGTTAGTGTATTCGACATAAACCTGTCATTTCTCACCGGCCTTCTTCACCAGTATCACATTAGCAAGCCAGTCGAGGTAGTGGACCTCTTCAACAAAATCGACCTGAAGAAGCTTGTTGACCTCTTCGTTGATTGCGTCATACCTCTCTGCATTGAATGCCCGTTTCTTCTATCTGACGGGCTGTGATTGGAATCCACGTTTATGCGGTGGACTATGGCTTTCAGATATATCCCGTGCATGTCTTGATGGGACCATGTGAACATGTCTGCGTGCTCTCTGAGGAGGTCTGTTACTTCTGCTCAGAGTTGGGGACCGAGTAGTGACCCAATTTAAACTATCCTTGCTGTGTTTATCTTGGAGAGTTGTACAGGGATGAGATCTTGTGATCTTCTTTCTTTAACTTCCTCCGTGGGTTCTAGGGAGGTGATTTGCATCGCCTGCTGTTGTTGCGCTCTTCTTCAAAGAGCTGTTGAGTAGCATTGTTGGGCTTCATGCTGGCCGCCCTCGACTCTGTCGACCCCATGCTCGGTAAAAAATTTCATAGACAGGTGATAGATAAAGACCACAGCCTGCATGGCATCCAAAGATGGTTTGCTTAAAATCGCATTGTACACTAGGGGCGGTCCACCACAAGAAAATCTACTATGTTGATGACCTGGTCGGGACCTTCTCATGCTGTTATCAGCAGCAAGATGCTCTGTTTTGAGGTCACGCTCTCTCCTGTGAAGTCTAGCAAAGGATTCACCCGAGCCATAATCTCAACCTCCATAGCTCCATCTTGTCGAAGGGCACTGTAAATAGGATGTCTATTGATCTCTCTATGTTGACCAACATCCGGTGTACTTTGCGGTTGGTCATAGTCATGGTGACCACAAGCGCGTCATCGTGGGAGTGATGGATCCCCCTTGCATCTTCCTCAATAAAGGCAATCGTGTATGAATCTATTCTGTGCTCTTTCCTAGGACGACTGGCGAGGCTCACTTAATGGACCTCATCGGTGAGCTTCGCACTCTGAGCATGAGCTCGGCAGGCTAGGTTCGAGTCACCCCCTTTGGCGGTTTGCCAAAGATTGTGTGGATTTTTCTAACCGAATCAGTGCTGTTGTGCTCGTCTCGCTATTCCTGCCGAGGAGCTAGTCGATCTTTTCTGCACTTAACAACTAACTCGCGTAGGTAGCCCCTCGCGTAGGTAGACCCTCTGGATGAGGGACTCGATCTCCTCTTTTAGATTGAAGCAATCGATCATGTTGTGACTGTGATCGCAATGAAATTGGCAATTTTCAACCTGTCTCTCTCTTCTCTAGAGTGGCCCTCATCTTGTTCGACTACTTCAGGCTTTTCTTCTCTCTGACTTTCATGAGCACTTGCTTTGACGTAGAGTTCAATGGAGTGTATCAATGAAATTGTCTCTCTGAAATTTGGGGAATTCGGGGATCGTCCCCCTGGGGTTGGTACTGGATCCCTACTTAGCTTCGCCAAGCTACTCCCACCCTTAGCGTCCTTGCGAGCGTTAATCAATTCCCGGTGTTGGTGTATTTCTAGGCCTGATTTATTAGGTCGGCAAGAGTCTTCAAGGGGTTCTTACCGATCGAGAAGAGAAACCTTCCGTGTTTAAGCCTGACTACTATGGCTGTAAGGGCTACCTTGTCCTAGTAATCCTCTATTTGGACGACCTTGACATTAAATTGAACGATGTAGTCTTTTAACGACTCATTATCTTTTTGAGTTACCGTAAGGAGGTGAGTCGCTGGCTTGTGTATATCTTTTCCTTTGATGAACTACGTGGCAAAGGCCTTGTTGAGCTGGGTAAAAGAGCTGATGGACTTCGGCGTCAGGTTTTTATATCACTTCCAAGCTGCCCCAGTAAGTGTCAAGAAAAATGCCCTACACATCACGAGTCGAAAGCGCCATGAAGCTACATCCATGCTCTGAAGAACTCTAGGTGTTCATTTGAGTTGCTCGAACTCGAATGAGCTTGTATTTGGGGCATTCTGAACCTAGGTGGCAATTGAGCCTGCATAATGTTGTTAGTGAATGACAGCTTGGTCTGCTCGAGGAGGGGGTTAACAGATACCAGGGTTTTTGCTCTATAAGCGTACCGGATATTACCGAACCGGTCCTGAATCTCCCTGATTTCTGTCCCCTAAGGGACCTCACCTCCGCCATGGCTCCAGGGGCTTTCCCTTGAGCCAGTTACCTTTAGTCAAGGGTATGGTGTAGTCAGATTTAACAAGCTTTATTGTCGCCCGTGTTTATACTGGGGCGACGAGGCTTCCCCCAGCCTGGAATTGCCCCTGACGATGCTTGGCGCATGATTGCATTGGGTGGGACTGGTCAGTCACAACCTCTATCACTTCTCGTTGGTTGGCCGGGGATGCTTGCTATCTCTCCAGTAACCTTATGATGCGATTTACGTTTCCGGCCAGGATTCTAACTTGGTTCTCGAGGGAAACAAGTTGGCTTCCCTAATTTCGGGATTTCTGCACCATTGCCTGCGAGAGCGTTTGTGATTGGGGAGGTGACCGTGGGGCCTGATCCCTGCCGAACGAGGCTCGGTGGAAGGACTTAGCTACTGCTGGAAGCTTCCCTTTTCTTCTTTCCATCGGGGGAAAAATTGGGAAAAATTGGTAGCTGAAGATGGTGAGAACGGGGCTTTGTTGAGTTCCCACGGACGGCACCAATGTGTTGTCGTCAGATTCTGGCCAACAAATATAAAGGAATGTATAACCGTGCCCTCCAATGGATCTGTAAAAGACTAGGAAGATACAAACAACGGGGGGAGGGGATGTTGGCTGTTGGCTGTGAACCCTTCGATACCTATGTTAGGCTTGTAGGTAATCTCAAAGATATATATTAGAGCTTAGATCTCACATTTTTCCTCATTTTCTCTGATTTAAGATGGTCAATATATAGGGTTCGTGAGGTGGTTATGAACCGTCGTGTATTAATGTGATACGTTGGAGAGTCCTTATATTGATGAGAAACAATTTCGAAGATGTCGTCGAGCCCGCATTTATCGGAGTAATCTTCAGCCGAAACCAGGCTATATCCTCCTCTTTTGGATCTGGGGCAAGATCCCCTCCAGGCTTCTCGTATTGCCTCTAGCGGTGGTCGACCTGGTCAACTAGGTTTTTGGGGAGCTTCTCACGAAGCAAGTCTCCTCCTACCAAGCTTCGTCTTCTGACAGCTTGGCTCGGCAGCTTCTCTTTGAGCTGGAGGAACTACTCATCCTGTGTCGATGAGCCCTTTTGCTTGGACTTTGGTCACCCGAGCTCGGGAGGGTCTTCTGCAACTCGGAGGCATATCACTTATAAATAAGTATAACTTCCCATGTGAGTGACCAGCTCGAATCCACTGTAAACATTAAGTTGGTAGAAAAAGATTTCTCTACACTTCTACACACTCACATGTAATGGTTATTACCATGCGTGTGTGGACTGCACCTGCCCAAAAATGTTATTCAACTATCTATGTGGAGCCCAACGTGTTGCGTGTATGCAATCCGGCCACCGCACCACGATAATGGAATGACCCAAAAATCAGGTCTACGCAATTATTAGGTGGGCCATAATATAGAAAATAATAGACATCACTCAATGAGTTCCAAATTCATGTGCTGACTGCATGACAGCGCCTTATTTTTGGGTCTCATTTTCTTGGTGGGGCCACTTGTTTGTATACCATATACGTGGTCTGAAAAGCAGAGCGGTAGAATAAGGTTTTTGTAGAAGCGTTTTGGTAGGTCACTCTCAAATAAATATTTACCAGCAACTATATAAATTAACCATGCACTTTAATTAATATGCAATATATATAGAATAAAACGAGGTGGAAATCATTTTTTGTGGACCCAAACAAGCACTTTGAGTATTATTAGATACTTAAAATAGTTGTTAGGTGTAACTTAATAAAATACTAGCATGACGGTGTGATGCATGTGAGACCAATGAACGTCTGTAAGGGATGGAACAACGGACACCTTTAAAATAACTTACCAAATGTTTTAAAGCATCCATATTTTTAATAAGAAACTATGGCCCACCTTATCATTAGACCAACGTGATTTTTGAATAATACCATCTTTCTCAAAGGGTTCACCTGATGGAATCTTGGATCTCTCCCATATGGTTATATTTCTCAATCTTTCTGACTTCCTCCTAGGGAACCAAGGTCGAAAAGATTGAAAAAGTCAGTCATTCACAGCGACTGATGAAGGATTCCTCGAAAGAGTTCTATATTGGCAAATATAGGTGAGTGCGGCAATGGGCCAGGCTTGGGCCCAGCAAAATCAAAATTTTAAAACCAGCCGCCGGAAGGCCAGACCTGACCAGTTCAAAATCCAGCCCCGCACACATGCGATTAGCTAATCTCCAATTCAATGCTTCTAAATTGGATGTAACAGAGAAGTGGTTAAGATTAGAAAACCATGGGCTCACTTGTAAGAATTTTAAAATGCCGGGGACCGGATCCCACCAGTGTATTTGCCAAGATAGAAGAGAAGTGATGGATCCAAACAGCATGTCACCTTGTGGATCACTCAAGATCCAACCGCCATGATGAGATAATTAATCTGAGTCCTTATGAATGAATCAAACCATGACCGCCCTTAGCATGAATTGAGCCATAAGCACTCCCAATTGAAATATTTAAAACCTTTGGTATTCCAAGGTTAAGGTGATGTATATTTAAAGCAAAAGAGTTGAATATATATATATATATATATATATATATATATATATATATATATATATATATATATATATATTATGTTTGTTTATCACTCAACATACATACCCGGTGCGCGTGTGGATAAAATAAAAGATCGCCATTTTCTATTGAGTAGTCCTGAATTCATAGGGAGAGAAATCTCTTCATTAATAAAAAGTCTGAATAAATTCTATCTACAAAACCTTAAATATGAATTATATAAGCTCTAAACCTTAATCTTTAAATTTGTAAATTTTCAAAAATAATAAAATTATTAAAAATAATATTTTAAAAAATAGTAAATGACTTTTAAACATAGTCAAACTCTTTTCTATAACTTAAAAGACTTTATGCTATTACAAGTTCTTGAAACCTTAAAAGACACTTTAAAAGAAAAAAAAAAATGTACTAGAAATAGTAAAAGTTAACTTAAAGCGTCCTAATTTGAAAAACCGTTTTGAAGGTAGCTACGGCTTGATGATATTTTTCTACTGATATAATATATACACAAAACATCTCAAAGTTATGGCCATCGAAAGCTATAGTGCGCTAAATCCTTGGATCAAACTTTGGAGCTCAATTTCTTTCAATCTTGACCATCATGATATTTTTCTTAACTAGTCCTACATTAAATTCCTCTACTTGAAAATTCGAATTCGTTCCTTGGTTTAGAATGGTTGTAGCCCATTGTGATGACCCACTTTTATAGCACGTTTTCTGCCTTGACACCAACCGATTGATAGTGAAAGCGTACATGTCAAAGGCATACGTTGATGAACATATGAAGCAATTGATGCATTTATGAACTCATTAAGCAATCCAACATTGGATTCCTTAAAACGAAATACTTCATCTCTGCATATATCCACTCTTCTTCTTCATCCTTAAGAGGCACTCCATCTGCCTAAGTCCACTTCTCTTGTTCAAGTAATTATTGGCCAAAAATCATTTGACTCCTTGAGTTAATCACGTCTTTATATATAGCCTATGGTTTGACATAGTTACTTTACACAAATTGATTGACCGTGGGCCCTTTCAACCGTTGCGAGCTATTTATTTCTATGATTATATTTGCAATCCATGGCCTCAATCAACTTAGAAATGCTTGTAGCTATGCATTGAACGATCAAATTTCTGATGAAATGCTGTGAATTCCGTGCTAATCATCAATTCTTAATTCCCTAAGGCATCATCTATAAAATTGTTGTTAGCCAATTCATTGTTGGAATTGTCAACCTAAGGAAAAACTTCACTTTGATGCTAGATAAAATAGCAGGTGGAAGGACACAGAGAAGAAAATACCACTTCTTTCTAAAAATTATCCCTTGAATTCATATATGACGGAAGTCTCTAGAAATTTTTTTTTAAAAAATGATTTTGTTAATAAAAAATCTGAATAAAATATATTTGCAAAGCCCTAAATATGAATTATACAAGTCTTAAAACCTTAATTAAATTCATATATATTTTTTTCAAAATAGTAGATTTATTAACCTTATTAAAACATCCTTAAAAATCATCAATACTATTAAAAATGATAAATATTAACTTAAAACTCAAGTAAATTGCCTAAAATGACTTTTTTTTTAAAAATTATTTCTTTGGCATTAACCAACATACAAAGCTTGTTTATATTTTTTTAATAACATATTAAATGCAAGGAATGGATAACCAGTCTCAAAGTTTTGGCAATTGGAAGTTGCCGTGCACGTTTGATTTTTGATTTTTTATTTTATCAAACTTCTGAGCCAATTTCTTCTGGTCTGAATAGTTTATGCGATTTTTCTTGGCTTGTCCTACAATAGTCACCCAAGATGAGTACCATTATACTATTTGGATTATTAAAAGATGACACTAGGCCGAAAGGCTAACATCCCAACTTACGTTCTTGTAATAAGGCGGGATTTGTCCTTCCAAACGTCTAAAGTGGATGGTGGCATCAACAGAAAAAGTTATCATATGATTTTCCAGCAGACTGATTAAAAAATCCATAGGGTAAAAAGTCAAAGCACACCACCTGAATCCTATTACTCTGCAAATACTTCGCAAAATCAATTACAAATAAAGGCAGGGGTCATAGAGGCCCCTTTTTCTGTGGCCCTAAATGACTTATAACATTATATATATATATATATATATATATATATATATATATATATATATATATATATATATGTATATGTATAAGATACTATACGCTCGACCTTATTATACCTTCTATAAGGTCAAGTGCTGGTGGCATGTTATTCGTCGGATGGTGAAAATTTTAAACAAACCGAGAAATTTTATAGGGCCGTGAGGAATTTATGTGCGAGCTTGTTGGTGTTGGAAGATCATGTGTTAGGATTCTGTGTATGGCCCACTATGATGTTCGTGATAAATCCAACCTGTCTATCCATTTTTCAAAATCATTTTAAGACATGCGACCAGAAATGAGGAGGATCCAAAAATAAAATGGGCCACAGGAGAGGAAACAATGGAGATTTGTGACCACAATTGAAACATTCATATGGCTACAAAAGTTTTGTATCATTTTATATCCGTAGTGTTTTCATTTCATCTTAGTGAAAATGACCTTATAAACGGTTTAGATGGAATATAAACACCAAGGTGGAGTGTAACGGCCTGAAAATTGAGGGTCGAGTAAAGCTCAACTCCGAAGATCCGTCGCATCACTTATGCAACATAGATAATGATGATTCAATGTTGTCCGTATTAGTTCATTAAACATGAATAGGATTACACTAAATCAGCATATCATACTCTAGAGATGATTAAATTAAGCAAGCAGAAGACTATGATAGGTATATAAGGTATATTAGTGGTTATAAACCCCTAGAGTATGATTATGTCACTAGGCTGAATATATACATGTTTGTTTCAAAATATACAAAATGACAAAGTGTAATGTAATTTGTTAGGAATATTCATACAACAGATTCGGGAAGCTAAGGTACCTCCCTTTATATCATCTACCCAAACGATGATCCATCTAGGGTTGTCAATCCTAGTTAATCACATATGATAGGCAAGTTATAGGGCAACATCATCCCTGATTGGAAAGCAATGGATAGGCAAGTTCAGGTCGCTACGGAGAGGCTCGTCACTTCAGCGTAAGCCTAGTTTATACTCGAGGTTACTACGGAAAGGCTCGTCACCTTAGCATAGGCCGATAGCTTGAATACAGTGTCTCATACCACCGTATTTGGCTCACGAGTTTGAGTTGCTCACTGGACACTACGGGGAGGTTCGTCACCCCAGCGTAGGCCGACAACTCGACTACGGTGTCCCATACCACCATGCCCGACTCATGAGTCTTAGCGGATCATGGTACCAAGGTTGAAACGGGCTTTACATTGGTAAGCGGTACCTTAGATTCAAGCAGTAACGTCCATATATGGTAAACTCATAATAGGCCAATCAGGTTATTTGACAAGTTCGATTGGTACAAGTGTATGTTGGATTAATCGACATGGAGCGCATAAGCACTCCACGTGGCCTAATCACTGTCGACAATCTTCGTATGACTCAGATTTATCGAACGTATCCAATGTGGCGAATCTAGTTCGGCCACTCAACTGGGATCCATTACCGATTGCATGGAGTACGCAGCAGTCCCAATCGCACTCAGTTGCAATGGGTAATCACATGTGATAGTCATAACAACATTTAGCAAACAATCCAAATACAATAATCGTTTGAGCATTTTATCAAACACATAAAACATGCTACTGTACATAGGCATTTTTATACATAAATCACGTATGTGAAATTAAGGTTACATGAAAGAATTTATACACATAGATAAGGTAGTTGAGAATCCTATTTCAACACCCTTAATAATTACAATTCAACAAACAATTACTCATTCAGACATTTTATCAAACACTTAGCCTACACATTACTACATACATGCCATAACTTAGTTATAGCATATATTATAGCAAATCCTTTCGCAAAAGAGTTATTATACATACAACAAATATATATTCAAGATTAATAGTCATGGCAAGTACACATCATGATAGTAATTTCATTCAAACATTTCAACAAACACATGGAATATATTATATATTCACATAGTTCACACACATGTATTATTTATCGAATACATCGTAACTAAGATCATATGGTGGTAAACAAGTCAGACATAAATCATTAGCTGACATTGAAAGCCTTGAAAACTATAAATTAAACATTTATAGTCTGCACCTTTCATCGGTTTACTCGTTACGAACTCGGTTCGTACACTACGTCTCCGTCTACAGCACAACGGCTACCTAAATCATGAAATAAGTTAACTATTCCACCGACTTCTCTATTTGGATTCATAAAATAGATTAGGCTTAGGATTTCTTACCTAAAAACAAATTTGGATTCGACGGTGTAGCGACACGGGAGAGATGATTCGACACGTGGAGTGGTGGGAGTGAATCTCAGCAAGAAACCATAGATCTCTTACACTTCTCCTCACTATTTCCTCCTCTTTTCTCTCTTCTCTCTCATAGGGTTTTAGGAAATTAGTATGGAATGAGAGACGGGTGGGTTTAGGGTATTATATAGGCCCAGAAGTGATGTCAATGGCCCTAGGGCCATGGTATATTTAGAATATAGCCAAAAGGTAGCTATTTCGAGCTAGCTAATGAAGCTCATCCGGAGGTCCATTACCTGCATATGGTTTAGGAAAAGTTCTCTGACAATAGATCTATGCCAAGTTAAGATTTTGGTCCGATCGGATTAGTGGACCGATCGTGGAGGACCCGTTTCAGTTCAACGGCTATCGTCACTCGATCAGGGCCACAAGTACATTGACATGTGCAGAGAAATTTCTCTAATCAAAGGGTGTAGTTGGGTCAAAATATAACTGTCTGAAACCTTAAATTACCCTGCAAGCGAACGACCCAATTTACTTAAGTTTGAGTTCATTTTCTAAAGATATTCACTTTTCTCACACACTTCGCTCCAGGTTCAAGTTATACGTTTCTGGATACTATTTGGACTCGATTCCCGCTATGGTTGTTAAGCCCAGTAAGGTGGTCATAACCTTATAGTTTCGCGGTCATCGGACTTTTGATGCGCGGACCAGGTCTGATGCGGAGTTTCAATGTGCTCCCGAGAACAACTGGGTTTTGAGACTAATCCTAGGTTTCTAGGTAATATTGGGTTAGCGATCTGAATGGTTTTGGGTCTTGTAGTTCGTACAGAAAGTAGCTCAAGCTAATTCCACTAATTATTCAGTTTAGTCTTAATTAATTTTCGTCTAATTTCTACAGAATTCGGTCCTTAGTGATTTCTGCCTAAGGTGATACTCGAGTCTTTGTACGGATTTTTTCGAAACGTTACAATCTACCCCCATTAAAGAAAAATTTTATCCTCGAAATTAGTACCTTTTCGTACTCCTCGAGAATTTAAGGATAGTTCTTATGGACCTCGGCTTCTGTTTCCCAAGTAGCCTCTTCCTCAGTGTGGTGTGTCCACAGTACCTTCACAAGCGGGATAACTTTACTGCACAACACCTGTTCCTTCCTGTCTAGGATACGCGTCGGTCGCAGTACATAAGTAGCATCTTCACTCATCTGTACCTTCTCCCATTTGATAATGTGGGAAGGATCAGGAACGTATTTCTTCAGCATCGATACGTGAAATACGTTGTGCACGCCTACGAGTGATGTGGGCAAAGCAAGGCAGCACGCTACCACACCCACTCGGTCTAGAATCTGGAACGAACCAATAAATCGTAGCGTGAGTTTCCCCTTCTTGCCAAATCGAAGGACTCCCTTTATGGGGGAAACCTTAAGAAACACATGGTCCCCAACATCAAACTCTAGCGGTCGCCATCTCGTATCGGCGTAGCTCTTCTGTCTGCTCTGTACTGCAAGAAGTCGACGCTTGATAATGTCGATCTTCTCTGAGGTCGCCCGCACTAACTCTAGGCCAATCAAACTCTTCTCGCCAACCTTTGCCCAGCAATGTAGCGTTCTACATGGGCGCCCATACAATACTTCGTAGGGGGCCATGCCAATGCTCACTTGGGAGCTGTTGTTATAAGCGAACTCAGTGTAGGGAAGACGGTCATCCCAACTATCTTTGAAATCAAGCACACATGCCCGCAATATATCTTCTAACACCTGATTCACCCATTCCGTCTGCCCATCCGTCTGTGGGTGGAACGACGTACTGAACTTCGGTTTCACACCCATTGCTTCCTGGATGCGAGTCCAGAAAATAGATATGAATCGCGTGTCTCAATCTGACACAATCTTCATAGGCACTCCATGCAGACGTACTATCTTCTTGATGTACAACCTGAGTAAATCATCTGCGGAGTTCGAAACTTTAATCTGAAGGAAATGAGCCGATTTCGTCAACCGGTCCATAATCACCCAAATGGAGTCACGTCCCTTCCTCATCTTTGGTAACCCTGAAATGAAATCCATAGAGATGAAATCTCATTTCTATTCACCTATGGGCATGGGCTGAAGTAATCTAGGAGGTCGGCGATGTTCGACCTTAACCTGCTGGCATGTGAGACAATGGGATACATAGTCTGCTATATGGGCCTTCATATTGTCTCACCAGTACGAATGCTTTATATCTCGATACATCGTTATACTATCAGGATGCATCGCTATCTTCGAATTGTGAGTAGCTTCAAGAACTTCCCTTCTCAAGTCATGAAGATTTGAGACGCATAGGCGGTCACGATAACGTAAACCTCCATCCGAACCAACTCTCCATTTAGAGTATTTATCGTCACTAGCTCGCTTCCTTAACTCTACCAACCCTTCATCTTCCCTCTGAGCCACAATGATTCGGTCGTCGATAAGTAGCTGTACACGAATATGTGCGACGCTCTCGAACGACTCCTCTACTGTAAGCCTCTGCTCAAAATCTCACACAAATTCTACCATATTCCATTCCCCTATCATCAGCGGAGCTGTAAATGCTATTATCTTCTTATGGCTCAACGCGTCTGCCACAACGTTAGCCTTGCCAGGATGGTAGGAGACCTCAAACTTGAAGTCTTTCAAGGTTTCCATCCATCGTAATTGCCTCATATTTAAGTCTCTCTGTGTGAATAGGTACTTGAGGCTCTTGTGGTCACAAAAGAGCTCGAACTCCTCTCTGTAGAGGTAATGTCTCCAGAGTTTTAATGTAAAGATGACGGCCGCTAACTCCAGGTCGTGCGTAGGGTAGTTCTTTTCGTGTTTCCTCAACTGTCGCGATGCAGGGTTTTGATGTAGTAATAAACTCGGTGAGACCGAGGTCGAATCCACAGGGACTGAAACCTGTACGTTATCTGAAATTAACTAGAACTAGAACTAGAATAAGATGAATCTAAATCAAGAGTAAATTGAGGAATAATGATGAAATAATTATCTAAACTGGTGAAATTTAAAGGTAGGAAACTAGAGATTCAGAGGATCTACTTGTAGAGATCAGGGAGAACTACTCTTGATTCATGAAAATCAACTGAACTACCATTGATATGGTTTTCAAGCGATGAGAGGTATATGAATTAGAATGGATTCCATCACCAAACCATGCCTAAGAGACAAAGTAAACAACAGAATTAAACTAATTGACAACCAAGAAGGTTAGGAAGGGTACCGACATCCAACCATGCCCAGGAGACAATGGTTAACAATAGGGCTTCCTGACGTCATAAACATCAAAAGGAAACAGAAATACTCAAAGCCACCGCAGATCTATTGTAATTTCAGTCACAACAAACCATTAAAAACTAAAAGTATTCCCTTATTATCAACTTGAATCAAACATCAGTTTAACTGAAATTTAAATGACAGGCATACAAAATCTCCTATCTCACTACAAGCTTCACCCCTTAGCCCTAGCTAAGGAGTTTTAGCCTGACATGGATAAGCTAAACTCCATCAACATTCATAGGAAAATAACATAAAAATAGAGGATAATAAAGGAAGTCCAAACTCTCTCTCTCTCTCTCTCTCTCTCTCTCTGCTTCCCTTCACGTCGTAGCCGTCCCTTCCTAATTCCCCACCGTGGCCAGTTGTAGATGATCTCTCCCTTTTATAGGCTGATGGAAAGAAGTTTTCTTTTACTGCAGTCGATCGATGGAGACTTCTAATGTAAATTCGCGACAGAGTTTCCATCTTTGAAAAGGAAACTACGCGATTAAGCGACACAGAGAAACCACTCCCAGTTGATCCTCCAAAGATCCTTCAAAAGGTGTTAAGATAACATCTCTTCTGACGGTTTAGCTGTACTTCAAGATGGACGGTTCGGTTCGGATCATCATCCAATCTCGACCATGATCGAAAAAATGGCCCACGCCGACCGCCTTTTGTTAGACGCAAAACAAAAATGGCCGTGAATTCTCTTACGCCGACTAATAGTGGGGCCCATTATCGGCGTCGGTTGAAGGATCCATTCCGTCCATCGACTTGTCCTCGAAAAACCGTGTAGATATCTTTGAGATCGAACACGATTTTAGTGTGGCCTAATATATTGTACTCAGTCGTTCGTCCAGTTTGACGATGGAGATCGCATGATCGCAAGCATAGGACCGAAAAATCATCATTCTTAGAGTAGTCCCCACGTCCTAAATGCATTGACGGCTTCGGATCATCGATCCGACGATGATCACGAATGCAATGGGCCCCACATGGCGGTTTTCGCGGGCGCTCCCGAAATGTAGGTCTTCTCACGTGCGCCGATGTTCTTCAGTGGGGGTCCACTTCGATGTAATTTTGAGAAATCCAATCCGTCCACTTGATTGCTCGTGGAAAACTAGTCGAACATGATCAGTTTTGGGTCAGCTTCGTTGAGACTCACAGTGTTTTTCTTGTGACCATCCAACCTGCGTCGAAGCCTTCATCTTCCTGCAACATTCACAAAAATCCGGAACTACGTTAGAGTGTGGTCGGTTTGACCTTCTGATTACAATGAGCGGCTTGGATCATCACTATGTGTGATGATGGTGGCCCACCTGCACCCGACCATAAGTCCCTGTTGCGAATAGCGGACTCTATCTCCGTTTTGAAAATGGAAATCGGGTCACGGTGCATGCCGATCCGTCGGTTTGGTGCACCAGGCATCAGTGCACATTGCCTAGTGTGCACTCTCACTCCTCGAAGTGGGTCCCACCTTGATGCTCATTACAAATCCACACCGTTCATCTGGTTTCCCAACTAATTTAAGGGGTTGAGACCAAAATTGAAGCATATCCAAAGAGTAGGTGGGCCCCAAATTGCTGATGTGTGGGCTGATCTGACCGTTGGGCTACTTCCACAGGGGTCGAACGGGTGAAAATCGACGTGTATGGTTTATTTGAGGTCTTTTGGCTATATATGAAAATTTGAACTGAATGGATGGTGGGAACCCTGTGATCTTGCATTTTGTACCAATTTCAGGCCACTCGAGTTTCAGTTTCTTGATCTTCTCGGATTCCTGGCGTGTAATTCCGTTGATCTTAGTCCCTTGGGGTCCGTCCCTTGCTCTGGTGAATTCTGAGCGTCAAATCCACACTTTTAGTACTCTTTTATAATCAAAGCTCCTAAATTCAACCTGCAGCATAAACATGATTAAGTCGGCTTTTAAACAATATTATGTTCATAAATCCAAGCAGTAATTAGGGTCTGATATGCAATATTTGACCCTCAACACATAGGCAATCACCCTATCCTTCTGCATAAGAACACAACCTAAACCAACACGAGAGACATCAGTGTACATGGTATATCTGACCCCCTGCTTTGACAATACTAGCACGGGTGTGGGCGTCAACTTGTCCTTCAGTTCCTGAAAGGCTGCTTCAGCCTTCTCATTCTAGACAAACTTGAGATCCTTCTGAGTGAGCGGAGACAACGGTCTGGCTATCTTGGAAAAGTCCTTAATGAATCGACGATAGTAACCTACCAGGCCGAGGAAACTCCTCACTTCAGTAATCGAATTGAGCTGCTCTAAGTCTTGAACTGCAGTCATCTTGGCAAGGTCCATAGCTATTCCTTCCTTGGACACCACATGTCCTAAGAACTTGATTTCTTCTTTCCAGAAATCACACTTCTTGTACTTAGCAAACAACTGGTTCTTCCTGAGAGCATTAAAGACTGCTAACAGGTGCTCCTCGTGATCTTCCCAACTCTTAGAGTATATCAGGATGTCATCTATAAATACGATGATGAATCGATACAGATACAGCCGAAACACTCGGTTTATAAGGTCCATGAACACGGCCGGTGCATTCGTGAGTCCAAATGACATCACAAGGAACTCGTAGTGCCCAAAGCTGGCTTTGAACACTGTTTTTTACACGTTCTTATCTGTGACGCGCAACTAGTGATACCCTGACTGTAAGTCGATCTTAGTGAGGTATTGTGCCCCGTTCAACTGATCGAACAGATCATCTATCCTGGGCAAAGGATACTTGTTCTTCACTGTCACTTGATTCGACTTGCGATAATCAATACATAATTGCAGCAATCCATCCTTCTTCTTCACAAACAACACGGGTGTTCTCCAAGAAGATATACTCGGTCGTATGAAACCTGCATCCAACAGGTCATCGATCTATCTCCTCAGTTCCTCCATATCACATGGAGGCATACGATACGTTGGTAGAGATATAAGCGTCACACCAGGCACTAGATCAATGGTAAAATCGATCTCACGCTGAGGAGGTAGTCCAGGTATCTTTTTGAACACGTCCGTGAAATCCTGAACTACTGGCGTATTCCTAAGTGTCGGACCATCAACATTCTCTAACAAGGAAGTGTAACAACTAACGCGATTGTACCAACTGACCTGAACTGAGAAAGTAAAGGTCGTGCTCGTAGGTCCATGGGCTGTCACCACTCTAGTATTGCAATCGATTTCTGCCTTCATCTCAGTGAGTCAATCCATACCGAGAATGACGTCATAATGACATAGTGGGGCGACAATCAGGTCAACAAGTACTATTCTGCTTCCTAAGTCTATCGAGTAACCCATACAAATCTTGGTAGTGTTTGAGAAGGTTCTCATCCCAACCATAAGAGTAGTTTCCAATACTAGTCGCTTGACTACTGCGCATGATATTATAGAGATAATGGACCTGGTGTTCACCAATAGGAAGATTGGTGTACCTTGGATATGTGTTATGACTTTGAAAGCCAATGGTGCTGCAGTTGCTGTATCGGATGCCTCAGTTGCAAGTGAGTATACTCGTACCTACTGAGAACGGTTTGGCTGCGGTGCTATAGGTCATTGAGGTGGCTTAAATTGAAGTGCAGGTGGCCGGTAAGATGGCTGTGTAGGCAGTGCTAATTGTAGAGGTGGAGCCGAGATAGCTAATGGCATCGACGGTTGTTCTTCTGAGGAGGCATAAAGTCGTTGTCCCTCATCCTGGTGAAGCAGTACATGTCAATATGGCCCGACCTCTTGCAGAAGGTGCACCACAAGTCTGATCACCTCGGCTGGGTCGGTGGAGCCGTAAGCTGAGGGGCGAATCTACACGTGGCCTCTTGCCAAGGAACGATCTGCTGGCAAATCTGGTTGAGACCTCAGACCCATGGGTACACGTGTACGGGATAGTCTGTCCTCATCCTGCTCAGCTTACAGAGACATGTTCACTAGCTTAACATAGTTGGGAATGCTAGTGCAGCACATCTTTGTATGTATCTCAGGCCGCAGACCCTCAGAAAATCACCGCATTCGCATCGGTTCGTCTGTTAATATTAAGGGAGCATATCTGGCCAGCTCCGTGAACCTATTCTTATACTCAGCCACAGTAATTTCTCCCTGATGGAGATAAAGGAATTTACCCTCCTTTTCGTTACGGTAGGTGAGGGGGAAATACTTTCTATGGAAGCGGGTCTCAAAAGCCTCCCACGTCTATATGTACCCAGGAGCAATTGTCCATAGGATGCTGTCCCACTATAGACTAGCTTTCTTCTCGAACATGTACGTCACTAATTCAACCTGCCCTGCCTCAGTGCAGTGCAGCGCAGCGGCTTCAGCATCTTAGAGATGAGGCCAAGCTGGTACTTAGCCTCCTCGGGTCTGTGAGTACCCGCAAAAACGGGGGTCGGAAGTGTTGGAATCGCTCAAATAAGCCGCTGACATTCATATTTCCAGCAGGGTGCATAAGTGGTGCAGGTGGAACCACGTTCATATTCTGGGCAAGTGCCCTTGCGATGGTGGTCCAAATCTGTTGCTTCTGCATAAGGAGCATCATCTGCTCTAACCTATCAGGAGGAGAAGCCGCCTAAGGCATGTGTGGCGTCGATGAAGACACACGGTTCTGTTCTGGAACCGGTGGTGCAAAAGGTGTCGACCTATTTGTGGGGCCAGTGGCCGGCTGTGAATTCGGCATAATCTCACTATCCGGGCCCAAGCTAGGGTCCGTATGACTATCGTTTGGAGGAGGTGTCCCGTCAATCGATCCGCCAAGTGTGAGACGTGCAGTGCTCCGAGTGTTCTTAGGGAGCATTCCCTATATACAACATAGGGTGCAACATGCGTGAGATTTAGCATAACAACACTCAATTTTCTCAAGCATTCTACACATTCCATGATAAAAGAAGCTTCATGCTTTTCATTTAATCAAAATTGTCACAATACATAAATGTAGTCTTACAAAAATCATGACAGAAGATGCATGTGAGCTAATTTAAACAAAGCTTTAAATACTAAAACATACCAACAACTCTACCATACTACTAAGCCTATCAAGGCTATAACATAGAAAACAAGAAAACAAAGAAAATCCAAAGACGACTACAACATACGACTAGTCGTCTGACTCTGGTGATGGAGGAAGAGCACTCTTGTCCTGTGTGCAGCACAGGAGGGCCTTCGGAGTGCGGGACATCTTCTTAAACTTCTGTTTTATGTAGGCCTTATTCTCTTCAAGCTCTTGCTTCACTTCAGCCCGGGTCTCTCTGACCTCTTGTCTCAGGGCGACTTGTCTCTCCTTAATCTTAGCTAAGCGGGCTTCTAAAGCAGCTCGATCACGGTGATGCTCATGAGTAGTAGGAGGAGGGCCCTCATCAGAGTCTTGGGCTTCCTCTTTTTCTTCTTCCTGCTCTCCCTCTTCCTCACTTCCTTCCTCTATTTCATTTCCCTCCTCTTCTTCATCACTTTTTTCCTCTTCACTTCCTGTCTCATCCCCACTCTCATCGAGTCGGGCTTGACGTTGTCGAGGGTTAATTCTCATGTTGTTAAGTGTGGTGTCATTGATGAAATGGATCAGTGCAAGCTTATCAGGGCCAAGTCTGTAGCCGAACTCACGAGCAAGCTTGCATATGAGTCGGCCAAATGGGAGTGAAATATTTGTCCTAACAAAGCGTGCGGTTTGAACTATCTGAAGCAGGACGTACGTAAGCAGACACAGCTTGTCTCCTTGCCCAGCCCTGTATAGGAAGTCCACCATCAAACGCGTGCATTCGCTGCAATTGCTTCACTTACGATACACATTGTATGTGAATATGTAGTGAAGTAGGTGGAAGTCGTGAGTCATCTTGGCCGCTGGAAGGCAATTGCCTCAATTCCAGTGGACCAGTCGACTGCAAAGAAATTACGTACGACGATCTCTTTCACGCATACTCTTGAGATTCTTCTCGCTAGCATGTACCTCTCCACGTTGAATACCCATAATCCGGGCTATCACGTCTACATCGATAATGGCTTCCCACCTTCCTATGGGAATAGTGAACTGAAGAGGCTCCAACAGTAGATCTCGTACGCGGGCGTAGAAGGCTCGGATAGTGCTCTCATTCGCACGTGACTTACCCCTAAATATAGGACCCCATCCGGCGTCCAATAGGAGGTCCATCATCAGATAAAGCCCAAATAGTTTTTCGTTCACGTGCGTTTCAAAGAGAACTCTACGACCTTGAAACCTACCATGTCCGATGTCCGACGGTAGACCTTTTTCGAGAGGAATGTGGGGATCGAGATCCCGCTTCGTCCTTTACTCTCGTGCGGCGCTTGTACTAGCTTCGGCGCCCGATTTCTTCCTTGGACGGGTTGGACGGTTAAGCCCAGCTTCATCTGTGGAAGCCCTCTTCTTTCCCATGAGGGAAAGAAGTGTGGAGAGGGAGAAGATCATAGCCACTAGCTCAAAAAGAGCCATAAGGGTCAGAAAACTTGGGAATAGGGTGGATTGTGAGGTTTGTGAGTTATGAGACACAAAGGCGTAAGCTTTGTGCTCCAATAGGTTGGAAATAGGGAAGATGGGGAGTTGTATGAGATGGGTTTAAGGAGTATGATGGAGGGTCGGTATGTAATGAAGAAGAAGAAGATATGAGAATGGGAGGGAGATTTGAGAGAAAAAAAATCAGATTTTTGAGAGCTTGGAGGGGTTTGAAAGCTTGAAAATGAAAGAATGAAGCAAAATGGGGCATATAGAGTGGTCCCACACGTGTTTCGTGGGCTCCACATGTGTTGGAGGAACGACGGGCCGCCGAACCCACTAGCCCGCCGTGGCCCGCTAGACTTGACCGCGAGGCTTCGTGGTCCGCTGAACTTGTGGGTGATGGCTCGCCCTGGGGGCGATGGCATCCCCCTCCCGGGGTGCCGAAAATAGATGAGGGCCACTTTAATTCCCCTGTTTTGTGTCGTTTAGGCCCCCAAGTCCGTTCGAGGCATTTTCGTAGTCCTTCTCGCGCATATTCACGCTTTCCAGGTCATTTGAGTGAGGAATACACCGAACTATTGTTTAAACCTGTCGATTGACAGTCTAGAAAGGAATTGAGATCATCTCACATGATCACGGATGCATGTGGGTCATATTTCAACGGTCTGTTTCGCCCGTCGGCGGAACTTGGAAACCTACGAATATTTCTACATTTAATCGCCCCCCACCTAAGTTAAAGTACTTCAGTGTGCGTCGTGTTACCATAACCTAGGTCCAGTTTAATCCAAATCATGCTCTGATACTAACTCGTAATGCCCCGAAAATCGAGAGTTGAGCAAAGCTCAACTTTCGAGATTCATCGCATCACCTATGCAACATAAATAATGATGATTCAGTGTTGTCTGTATTAGTGCATTAAACATGAATGGGATTACACTAAATCAACATATCATACTTCAGAGATAATTAAATTAAGCAAGCGGAAGACTGTGATAGGTATATATGGTATATAAGTGGTTATAAACCCCCATAGTATGATCATGTCACCAGGCTAAATATATACATGTTTGTTCCAAAATATACAAAATGACAAAGTGTAATGTCCAACTAATTTGTATCCCTGTAATCCCATCGATTAGTGTATAGTCTACATAGGCCCTCCTAATAGTTGCATATAGGAGAACTCCTCCTCATCGTCATAAAAGTCAGGCTCCTCTTCGTAAGCCTCGCCATCATCTGCAGCTAAAACAGAGTCTGGTTAGTATTTTAAAACACCGTCCCAGAGTGGGAGTGAGTGATCAACTTAGTGGAACTATAAGGCAAAGGTTAACATGTTATCAATTCAATTAAGCAGTAATGATAAAGTGGTACAACAATCATGTCCTAAGTACTCTTGTTAATGCGGGAATGATATGCTATAATGATGCATGCCCTCGCCTATACTCTCTCAGCGACAAACTCCCTAAGGGCCTGTTTGTTTTTTTAGAACAATGGGAAATACACGGTAAATGATAATTATTACGATTTCATCTAGTTTGAAAATTCATAGGAATTTGTGCCCGTGAAATTGGTTAAAAAGAGGTAATTTTAATTTTTTAACTGCAACGTAACGCATATGATATATCCATTCCATCTATCCGTTTTATTACAATATTTTGGAGCATATACACTACGTCTCCGTCTACATCACAATAGCTACCTAAATCATGAAATAGGTTAGCTATTCCATCGACTTCTCTATTTGAATTCCTAAAACAAATTAGGGTTAGGATTTCTTACCCAAAAATAGATTTGGATTCGATGGTATAGTGACACGGGAGAGATGATTCGACACGTGGAGTGGTGAGAGTGAATCCCAGCAAGAAACCACAGATCTCTTACACTTCTCCTCACTCTTTCCTCCTCTTTTCTCTCTTCTCTCTCATAAGGTTTTAGGAAATTCGTATGGAATGAGAGAGGGGTGGGTTTAGGGCATTATATAGGCCCAGAAGTGATGTCAATGGCCTCGGGGCTATGGTATACTTAGGATATAGCTAAAAGGTGACTGTTTCGGGCCAACGGAGTTCATCTGGAGGTCCATTACCTGTATACGATCTGGGGAAAGTTTTCTGACAATAGATCTATGCCAGGTTAAGATTTCGGTCCGATTGGATTAGTGGATCGATCGTGTAGGACCCGTTTCAGTTCAACGACTATCGTCACTCGATTAGGGCCACAAGTACACTGACGTGTGTAGAAAAATTTTCCTGATCCAAGGGTGTAGTTGGGTCAAAATCTAACGGTCTGAAGCGAGCGGCCCAATTCACTTAAGTTTGAGTTCATTTTCTAAAGATATTCGCGTTTCTCACACACTTTGCTCCAAGTTCAAGTTGTGCATTTCTGGATATTATTTGGACTCGATTCCCGCGATAGTTGTCAAGTCCAGTAAGGTGGTCATAACCTTATAGTTTCGCGGTCATCGAACTTTTGACGCGCGGTCCAGGTCCGATACGGAGTTTCAATTGCTCCCGAGAGCAACTGGGTTTTGAGATTGATCCTAGGTTTCTAGGTAATGTTGGGTTAGCGATCCAAATGGTTTTGGGTCTTACAGTACGTACAGAAAGTGGTTCAAGCTAACTCCACTGATTATTCAGTTCAGTACTTAATTAATTTTCATCTAATTTCTACAGAATTCGGTCCTTAGTGATTTCTGCTTGAGGTGATACTTGAGTCTTTGCACGTATTTTTCCAAGACGTTACATGGAGCCTAGGAAGGTTTCAACTGTAAGCATTCCTTTCCCCACTGTTTCATCTCGTATGGCCCACTTGAATTTTGGATCCTCCTCATTTTTGGTATAATGTCCTAAAATGATATTTAAAAACAAATGGATGGATTGGATTTCACATAAAGATCACAGTGGGCCTCACACAAAATTCTTCCACTGATCTTTATAGGAAAGGCTTTAGCAGGAAATCCGCGTCCTTGGGTTTTGAGTTTGGGAAACGGACTGGCTACTCCCCCGCCATCAGCCAATGGCAGGTGGTCGGTGCTATGTGGGCCCTACCATGATGTATGTGTTTCATCTATGCCGTCCATCCATTTTTCCATCTAATTTAAGGGGTTGAGCCCAAAATTGAAGCATATCCAAAGATCAAGTCCATCATGCCTGGGAAAAAGTGGGGATAATGATTTCCACCATTGAAAGTTTGCTAGGCCCCATAGTGATGTTTATTTGTCATCCAACTTGTTCATAAGATCATACATACATGAATGAATGAAAAACAAAAATATAAGCTTGATCCAAAACTTATGTGGCCCCAATAAATTTTCAATAATAGAAGTTCAATTCAATTATTTCATGTAGTGTGGTCCATTTGAACATTGTATATACTTCATTTTGGGATCAAGCCATAAAATTATCTGGGAAAATGGATGGCCGGAGAAGATAAAATACATAAATCATGGTGGACCTCACACAGTTTACTTAGTAAGCTGAGCAATCCCCTTTCGTACAGGAGGGAAGCGGATTGGCTGGTGTACTACACACCAGCTATATAGCTGGTGTAGATACGTGTTGCACGAAGACAAGTGCCGATGCTCCTCGAGCTCTGAGTTGCATGAACGGTTCATAGGAGATCAAAGTTACATAGCCCCACAATGATTTATTTATTATATCCACACCCTTCATCCATTTTTCGAGATCAATTTAGACCTTTAAACAAAAAATGAATCGTATCCAAAGTTCAAATGGACCCCACCATAGAAAAAAGTGTGGAGAGTGATGCACACGGTTAAAATCATCCTAAGGCCCACTGTACTGTTTATTTGACATCCAATCTATTGATTAGGTCATACAAACCCATATGAAGGAAAAAAACAAAGATAAGCTTCATCCAAAACTTTTATGGCCTCCCAAAAAAAAATTAATGGTCGACGCCCATTCAACACTGTTTCCTATTATGTGGTCCATTTGAGAGTGGGATATACCCCATTTTTGGTCTCATTACCATAAAATGATCTAGAAAAACGTATAGACATCATAGTGAAACACATACAGCATAGTGGGACCCACATAACACTGACCACTTGCCATTGGCCGGTTGCGGGGGAGTAGCTAGTCCGTTTCCCAGACCCCCAGGGACGTGGATTTCCTACTAAAGCCTTTCCCATGAAGATTCAAGAACGGATTGTGTGTGGGGCCCTACTGTGATCTTTGTGTGAAATCCAACCCGTCCATTTGTTTTTAGATATCATTTTAGGACATTATACCAAAAATGAAGAGGGTCAAAATTAAGTGTGCCATAGGAGATGAAACACTGTAGAAAGGAATGCTTATCGTTAAAACCTTCCTAGGCTCCACCTTGGTGTTTATATTCCCTCCAAACCGTTTATAAGGTCATTTTCACTTAAATGAAATGAAAACACCGTGAACATAAACCAATACAAAACTTTTGTAGTCATATGAATGTTTCAACAGTGGTCACTAAATCCCCACTATTTCCTCTCATGTGGCCCATTTAATATTTAGATCCTCCTCATTTTTTGTTGCATGTCCTAAAATAATTTTGAAAAATGGATGGATGGGTTGGATTTATCACAAACATCATAGTGGGCCCTACACAAAATCTTAGTACATGATCTTCCAACAACGAAAGGCTCGCACATAAAATCATCGCAGCCCTATAAAATTTTCCTATTTGTTTAAAATTGTCACCATCCGACGAATAATGTGCCGCCAGCAGTCGACCTTATATAGAAGGTATAATACGGTTGAGTGTATAGTATCTTTTCCCTATATATATATGTGTATATATATATATATATATTTATATATAGGGAAAAGGTACTATACGCTCGACCCTATTATACCTTCCATAAGGTCGAGAGCTGGCAGCACATTATTGGTCAAATGGTAAAAATTTTAAACAACGGGGAGATTTTATAGTAAACCGAAGAAACACGACGTGGATTAGATACTAAAATAGCTAGAAGCATTATTGAAGTGACACCTTGTGGTCCACTTATATCATTCGACGGATAATGTGTTGCCAGCTCTCGACCTTATGAAAGGTATAATACAGTCGAGTGTATAGTACCTTTTCCCATATATATATATGTATATGTATATATATATATATATATATATATATATAGCCATAGAAGAAAATCGATATTTAGACAAAAACATAGTACATCTACCCACATTTAAATGCATCTAGCTCAGACCCATTTTATCAACCTGGAAGCGGCCTCTAATCTCCCTAAACATGTGATGTAGAGCGGGTCGCGGACAATTACATGGCAAAGATGGATCAGAAAAGGCCCGGTCGGCGATAGAAGTGATTTGGACCATCAGACCTTCAATCAGGCGTATCTCGCAATCCGGGATGAGTGGAAGGATTTTGGGGTAGAATGAGCTACTTTAGCCAACCAACCTAGCTACGTGAGGTTGCAACACTCGGAATTGCGAGAAACCCCTGATTCAACAGTCGTTTCCCTGTTTTAATTTTGTTTTTACTATAAATAGTAAGTTTTAGTTTGACTATAACTCTTCATCCGTCGGGCTTTAGGAGTTGCGCCCAACATGAAAAGAGCTTAGAATAATTAGGAGAACGGTTTGGTGAAACCAAATAGGACACTTACTATTTTTGGCCGAAAACCTTGCACACTAGTAGACATCACGATATAAATAGTAAGTTTACTATTTATAGTAAGTCATTCTAGGAGTTTTAGTTGTAATTATGATTTCTTTCCTATTGCTTAGATTTAAAGGGTTGTGAACTCGTTTTTATGCATTCTTAATCTATTCCAAATTTATTAGAATTTATTTCTATTTTCTCGCTCTCTTTTTCATGGATTAGAAAGTCTCCCATTCCGTTTCGAATAGTTATCCTCTTGAGGAAGACGGTGCTCTAATCTCCCTAAACATGTCAGTTGACAATGCACTCACAAAAAGATTACTCCTAGCGCTTGAGCAAGCTTATCCACTCCACCACTAAATTGTACCCCTATAAACATGGGCCTTAGATCAAAACTATTGCTATCATAGAAGAAGAGAAAAACTATTGCCATCATAGAAGATGAGAAAAGATGAGTAGAGAAAAACTCATCAATTTTATTAGGCCTGTTTGGGAGAGTGGATTTGGAACCCTGGATTCGGAATCCCTTGGATTTGAAAACCTCCTGCTGTGTTTGGCACCCTGGATTTAGAATCCTGTAATCTAGAAGTAGTTATGCATAATATATTTGTAGGGGTTTGAATTTAATTACTAAATCAACTTTAATATCTCTAATTAGTGTATGCAATGTTTGAAACAATGGTTGTAATAAGCTCGTTAAAATATATACTTTGCCTGAAAATGATGAAATTTCGAGTTTCAGATGGGCCTCAAGTACAAGATAGTATCCGAGTGAATAATTGACATAGGGAAGGACGTGTTGTTGAGCAACGTCTTCCTCAAGGGATAATTACTTCGAATCCACAGAACTTCTTTGAACTCCTCATATAGATGTCTCGAATCCACGATGAGAGATAGAAAATAGAAAATAATTATAATAAAATTCATAATAAATTGATTGATGATGAAAAACGAGCTTACAACCTCTTAAATAATAACATAAACCCTCGGAAGAAGTTTCAGAATCATCGTATAACTAAAACTCCTAAAAATTGTGTCCTATTTGGCTCAACCATGCTATTATCCTAATTATTTTAAGCACTTATCATGTTGGACGCAACTACTAAAGCCCAATGGATAAAGAGTTATAATCAAACTAAAACTAAAAACGAAAATATAATGAAAATTCGACCATCGATCATGGAATCTCACAAATTTAGCGTGGGCAACTCGGTATAGTGGGTTGGGTGGCTAAAGTAGCTCATCCTACCCAAAATCATATATGGCATGTCGGATAACTCATTCCGATTTGCAAGATACGCTCGTTTTAAGGTTCTGACAGTCCGCATCACTTTCGCCTCCGAACAGGCCTTTTTTGATCCATCTTAGCCATGAAATTATACGCGACCATAGGGATGCAATTGATAATTTGATTGTTTTGGGATATCATCAGTGGGTCATGTGCCCAATATATTAATAGCCTAGTGACACACATGTTACACATGCAATTCTTAGAAGGAATTTAAATGTAATCTAAGTTTTATCTCAGATTTCAAACCCCTTCTTTGAGGGGATTTGAAACCCAAATCCCCCAATTACTTTATGGTGTTAAACATGGGGGGGGGGGGGTGGAAATTTAAGCTGTAACATTTTTTAATATGTTTATTCATAATCAAAGACTTAGCTAGGTACAAACCTATTCCCGTTCTTTGAGGGGATTAAGCATGCACACAAAACCATACTATCTGCACTCATACCTATTAATGGACTCTTAAACTGGATTTCCAACATGAATTATCCTCACGAACCACATGGATCAGCTTATAAATTGAGGATTTGGAGCTTTGATTTGGCAGCCACCGGCCAAATCTCCCTAGGTCAGCAATGCAACTTTTGAATAGCTTTCAATTTCGACATTTGACATCCCAAACTCCAAACACCGCATTATCATATCATGAATTACTCCAGCTTCTTTTTTTAATTTTTTAATTTTTCTTTTTTTTTTAACACACACACTCACACTAGTGGAATTTCACCACCTATGGGTACTCGAACCCTTGACCTAGTGTTGAAACTCCCGATAGAATTACTCTAGCTTCTAGTACACTATTAGTTATACTTTCCAACACATTGTTACCTGGCGTGTGCATGTTGCATCAATTCAAATCAAACAAACTATGGGTCACTTTCCGAATTGGCCATAATCCAAAAGCATCACTAAACGGATGGTGCTATTGATGAGCAGAGAAGGCCTGATTAGAGGCAGAAATGATTTGGACCATCAAAACCTTAAAACAGTTGTATCTCGCAAATTGGGATGAGTTTTTGGACATATCATATATAATTTTAGGATAGGAGAAGCTACTTTAGCCAAAGTGGAATTTCACCACCTATGGGTACTCGAACCTTTGACCAGGTGTTGAAACTCCTAAGAGTCTACCACCGGAACAAGAGTAAGGACCCAACTTTTGATCCTTTCAGTTGTAGGAGTCGTGCCCAACATGAAAAGGGCTTAGAAAAATTAGGAGAATAACATGGTTAGGGGAAATTGGACACTTACTACTTTTGCCCAAAAACCATGAAGTCTAGTAGAAATTGTGGCCATATATAAATCGTAAGTTTACTATTTATAGTAAGTCATGTTTTTAGAGTGGTTGAACTGGAGTTTGAGTCTAAAATTTTGTCTTAGATTTAAGTTCACTATTTAAAGGATTGAAATATGATTTTTATTATCAATTAACTTATTTCAATTTACTAGAAATGATTTATATTTCTAGATCTCATAGATTTTAAGAAACTCTATGAGGAATCCAGAGAAGCACCGTAGATTTGGAGTAGATATCCCAGAGGAAGACGGTGATCAACCTCATCACGTCCTTCACTGTGTCAGCTATGTGCTTTATCAGGGGACAAAAATTGGATAACTGAAATGATAAGAGACTAACTTTCCTCAAGTTGTAGTGGAATCATCTCAGTTGAATGTGAACCATGGAAGTTGGTGTGGAAATGTGCTTGTCTTCGGCCGGTTATTTTAACAATTTTCAACATAAGGATTTCACGTTTGAGTACATGCTTCAAAGATTGGAATATTCAATTAATGGCCCACAGAAAAATAAGGATTAAACTAGATGTCCATATTTAAAGAAAAAGAGTTAAATGATCAAAGTATCGAAACATTCCAATATGGGAGTTTTCTCTTGGATAGCCCTTCCACCGTTAGGTCCGTCATAAAATCGGTTTCGATCGCTGTAACGTGACCCATTGATGTATAGGTCATGAAAACTTTCATGTCTAAGATGGACCAGAGAAGGCCCGATCGAAGCCGGAAGTGATGAGGATCGTCATAACACTAAAACATGCATATGTCGTGTAGTCTCAGAACTGCATAAATCCAAGCAAAGAAATCTTGAGAAATAAAAACCCACTTCACGAACCTAGCTGGTGTGCATCACTCTCCTGACATGGCGTAGGCCCTTGATTGAATAATCTGGGGCGTTCAAAATAAATAAAGGGATATATTTTATTATAAATTACAGAGCACCAAAGGTGCATATTTCATCTTCAAAATTACAGTTGTCCACATATTTTCTTAAGAAATCTGAGGCTACTTCTTCAACGGTCCCTAGTATTACAACTAATCATGAATAATAATTAATTAAAAAAAAAAAAGGGACTTGGATTTGTACTCTGCCGTACTACCAAATGGATTGATGGAAGTGATGGAGTACACCCATGTAGTCCAATTGTATTAACATGTGGGTCCATTCTTTCCACTATAATGACCTTAATGGAGTAACTAATTTGGTAGACCTGCGGAGTATCTTCCTTTATCCCCTAATGATGAAAAAAATTACAAATGTGGTGAAAAGACCCATTTACCCCTCTCTCTTTGTTTTTATTTTTTGTTTTTTCCTGAATTCAACTGAAGCCTATGACCTTGGGTGCAATTCTCATCAACCTGTCCAAAGCATTGGGCAAGAACTTCCTTGAAAACAAGAAGCAAATCCTAGTCTTCTCCCCATTGTACTCGCACTCCTTATCACTCCTCATCCACTCCAGCAGATCAACGGTCACCTCCTTCCTGCTGAACCTGGCCGGGTGGGGCCCACCCTTTCTCCAGTCAACCCAAGTCAAACCCCTGTTTGAATTCTTCTCTCCAAACCTCATGCTCACAAAAGTTGGTATGTAGTGCTCATCCACATAGCATGCGGGCTTGCAGTGCTTCTGGAAGACCGGGTAGTATGTTCGATCGGCGACTATCTCGATCGCGAGGCTGCGGTCCATCCCAAACCACTGTGAGCCCTTCCGCCATTGGTCGGGCCTGATGATCGGGTTCATGCGGCGGTTGTAGCGGCCACGACCATTGGGGCCCAGATCATCATAGGACTCAACAAAGGTCTTGGTAGAGTTGGTGAGGTAAGAATAGATGGTGGAGAAGTTGAAGAGAGGTATGCATGACTCCGAGAGGAGGACGAAACGCTCATTAGAGAAGTCGAGGAGAGCGTTGGATAGTAGGCGGCGTTCGGCTTCAATCATGCTGAACTCTCCCCATCTCACCTCCTGCATCAAACCAACAAGAAAGTGGAGCCCACATAAGAAAACTGAGGTTTAAAAATGTTGGACAGTGTTGTATATTCAACACACAAGTGTGGCCCGTAGATTGAGCAACTGGCCTAATTTTGAACTAGGCACATGCAAGATGAGGATCCGTATTCGGAAGAAAATGGTTGTGGTAGTATCACAGATGGGCCTAGCCCAATCAATTCCATGTCCAGCCCAGAAGCAAAAGACATGAGCCCAGGCCCAGATCTGAATGAAATGGCCCACCATCCAAAATTCGGCACGCCAATGTTGAATGAATATTTGGCTTGTTCAAACCATAGTCAGATGCAGGCCCAACTCCAGCCCAATGGATTACATGGTTTACAACTCAGAGCTTGGATTCAATCCATATGGGAGGCTCAACCCAAACCTAGCTGATGTGGTAGTTTGGCTTAGGCCAAGCATAGCCCACCAAGCGCATTTGCAACCTTGTAGAAAATCATACAAGCAAGGCCTTAGAGAGGAGAGTTTTTTTTTTTTTTTTGTTAAAGGAGAATAGAAAAGGAGAGAAAAGGACTAAAAGACAACAACTATATATTTTAGTTAAAAAGTAAGAGAAGGTAGAGAGTTTTATCCTAACCCTTAAACAGAAGAGTTCCTAATCCTACTAACAGTAGAGGGAGTTAACCCTGCATGTGATTAGCATTTTCCTTGGCAGGTTGGGGTGGGTTGAGGGTCAATGTCAGCCCAACTAGCCTCAAGACCAACCTGAATTCTAACCTAAGGTGCTTAACATGAACCCAACCCAAAGTCCTCTATACTCAACCCAACTCAAATTTGCTCAACTCAAAGCCAACCTGAATTCAAATTGGTTTTGTGTTTTCAAACCTGGACCCAACCTGAATTCAACTTGGGTTTGTGTTTTCAAACCTGGACCCAACCTGAATTCAAATTGGTTTTGTGTTTTCAAACCTGGACCCAACCTGAGGACCTTGACTATCTAACCCAACCCGGCCCAAATCAGGTTGGGTTAATACGGCTCGGATTGACCCAAACCAAGTTGCAGCTCTTCATGGGAAGAGAGAATGATAGGAATAAAAAGAAAACAAAAGCAGTGGCTGTGAAAAATCAAGACAAGGAGCATAAAACCACTTTCCAATGAACTTCCAAGATAATCCTCCTATTACATTACAAAGTCGTAACCTTCACGCGTTTTGGTTGTCCACCTTTTTTTTTTTTTTTCAAATGTATGTGATGCTTTCTGGCTTATGATTTAAAAGGCTATGTCAAGATGATACACACATTTTCGTTGAAACAATCAAAATGCATTAAAACATGTTAATAAATGTTTATAAATACCTATCTGTCTCAAGTACAGGCCTATAATTAGCTGAATGGGGAGCTTTTCAGTGTGGCTGACAATGGCCTAATGGCCCATCTGCTAACACTAGGTGGGAATGGTTTTTTGTTTTTCCAGAGTATATATATATATATATATATATATATATATATATATATATATATATATATATATATATATAGGAATGGTCAGATCACGAGTTCTCATTAGAAAAATTTGAGAACTCATTTCTAGTGATATGAGCTCAAAATCTGAACTGTCCGCCTAATACAGCCCCCCTATGAAACCCTCCGGGCAAACTTTTACCCTGATCCGAGTGGACAGTTGAAATGACATTTACCCATGTAACATGGATATCCTAACTAATGGTGATGGGCGCACATCCAAACGCTCCTAAAATATCTAAATATTTTGGTACCAAAATATTTTGTGTAGTAAATTATTAGAGTATATCCTTTACACTTTTGCTTCCACCTTGGCAAATTTTGTGCAATAATGGGGCAGTTCAGGTTGGGCAAAAGTCATGCTAAGCCCAACCCACTTATTGAGATGGGTCAATTTTCTGCCCTAAGCTCAATTGGAGATAAGATAAACTCCGCCAAAGTTCTGCTTTTTGGTGGGTTAAGATGGTTAACCCATGAACTAACCCAACTTATGCCAATCTTATTCCTATCTACAACCTTCCATTTCAATTAACGTAGTGGGTTCATGGATGAGGAAAAGAAATTACCATAATTTTCTCATGAATAGCCTTGAGTACATCCACAAGGAGAGAGATCTCTAAAAGTAGAGATAAAAATTGATAATATTAATGAAAAATGGTGCTTATAACATATCTTGTGTGCTTATATAAGCAAAGAAACACTAGATCCTAATACAATTTTAGTATTTAGCTTTTCATAATAGTAAAAATTATCAGAAATAGTAAATAAAAATCAATTACACTTGGACTTTTCAAATCATTAAAAATATCAAAAACAAAACTTCAAAAAATTAGTAAGTTTTAACTTTATTTCCCCCTTTTAAAAGGGGTATGCTTAGCCTATACAGTAGTGTAGCTCAAGGGCGACGATCAAGGGCCCCAATAGCAAACTACTGTCGTGGACCTTTCTCCTAGGAAGTTAATTTAATATCATGTAAGTCGGCCTTGTATGTGAAATATTAAATTGATACGAGTAGATAATATGCTTGATCTTAGTCGAAATGATTGAATTTTGCAAGGCTTATTAGAAGTTGAGCTATATATGATATGCATTTAGACTGTTTTTGCCATTAGTATGAATTTATGCAATCTTGGTCCTCTATTGAGTTGTCCTCTACTTGTCCTACATCTTATTTATGCATTATATAATATGATTGCGATTATGGTAAGACTCTATTATGTGGGCCATACAAGATTATCAGTTTAAATCTGACCGTTGGATTATTTAGATTGAGTAATTCATTGGACCCCACTACAGTTGTGAATGTATGCAGGTCCCTCACATCAGAACCGTTCATCCACTGGCTAGCGGTTGCCATTGTGGATGATGTCAAAAATTGTACTAATTGTATGGTACAAACCATCCAGTAGGATGGCTTTGGAAGCTTAGGAACCATCTGATCATCATGGGCTATGGAAAATCTTTGATGGGGCGGCCATCAGATGAACATTGTGGATCATGTATGCACATGCATGTGTAAGTATCAATGCAATTTATTCGAAAACCATCGCCCCACCCATTTGATTGAGACTCTTGAAGAAACCAATTTAATGCTATGAATTAAAAATTTTTTTTTTTTTTTTAAAAAAAAAGCACTCTTAAGTCAAAATCTAATATATGTGGTTAAATTTTAGAAAAATATGCAGTATACTGACCTTGCTTGGGATACTTCGTCCATGAAAAACTGAATTTTCAGGCACCGATTGGTTGAAAGATGGATATGCATGCACATAAATTGAGTATAATCCGTCATTCCCTTGGAAGAATTTCTCCCACAGTGGTGCCATAGGCAGTAGGCCCCTTGTCAAGAACATGAAAGCAACCTTAGGTGTATGTTTGAATGGGAAATCGGGCACTCGTGGGACCATTGATGCTCTCCAGAGCAACTCCTCATCTGACATATCGTGCATGAGGATGCGTGGCTCGACGTAATCTTTGAGTCCGATGCGCTCGCCGCTGTGGGGCCCATGAGATGGTGGTGGTGGTGGTGGTGGTGGTGGTGGTGAGGAGGAAGGTAGGAAGGAGAATTGGGTTGTTATTAGATTGAGTGAAAAGCTTTTGAGATGAAAACTAACTATGATTCCAAAGGCTAAACCAAAGCTAAAGAGGAAGAAATGAGAGAGATAGTTTAGAGGTTGTAAATGAGAATTGAGGAGTTTTGTGAATGAGGGAGATGAACGTTCTTGTTCTTGCTGATTCTTCATGGTTGTATTCTCTATTCTTTTTCAGCTATGAATATTGAGAGAGAGAGAGAGAGGGAGAGAGAGAGAGAGAAGAGAGAGAGAGGTAGAGAGGGAGAGAGAGAGAGAGAGAGAGAGAGAGAGAGAGAGAGAGAGAGAGAGAGAGAGAGAGAGAGAGAGAGAGAGAGAGAGAGAGAGAGAGAGAGAGAGAGAGAGAGAGAGTCTTTGATGAATATGTGTGGAGAATGGAATATGAACTATATATGTGAGGGGATTCAGATTGGATACTTAGACCCAAACGAGTAGACCTTTGAAAGAGAGAGAAGAAGGCTGAGAGAGGCTTCGTTTGTTAAGAAAACCTACACTAGATTCCAAAAACCGGCCCTCCTCTTTGACTAATATTTGGCGGTCTGAGGAGGCGGTCCATGTTTCAGAAGAACTTTTGAATATACTCTGGCAGTTTTAAGAGTTCATACACATGCACTGAGAAATTGTACACATGTATCTTATAAATTAAATTGGAGCCTTCCAATTTGAAGGCCACACTTTATATCAGTCATGAACAAAAATTATAGATACCCTAAATTGATTCCCCATATATCTAATTAGTGGACATCAATTAAACGGTGAAAATAAAAAATAAAAGTCCCAAATTCAAGATTTAATTGTCCACTGATCAGAGGTTAGAATAATCTAATCGAGCTAGTTTTGAGGTTTTGTCCTTTCTTTGGTGGGTCCCAAGATTTAAGACTGTTCAATTTAATTACATGTATGCTACATCTGCAGTTTCTTAATGCATGTGTATGAAATATGACGCTCTTCCATGGTAACAGGTTACTCCGCACTTTTTCTCCGTGCATGGCGGACGCGGTTTGGCTAGTGAGGCTGCCACCACCCGGTGGATGGTGGTCCGTGGTATGTGGACCCTACCATGATGTATTTGTTTTATCCACGCCGTCTATCCATTTTGAAAGATAATTTTAGGGTTGATTCCAAAGATTAGGTGGATATAAATCTCAGGTGGACCCCACCGTGGGAAAACAGTAGTGATTGAATGTCCACCATTAAAAACCTCCTAAGCCCCATTGTAATAGTTATCTGACATCTGACCTGTTGATTAGGTCGTACAGATTTGGATGAAGGGAAAAATATATATATCAGCTTCATCCAAAACTCATGTGGCCCCCAAGAAGTTTTTAATGGTGAGCGTTCAATCAACACCGTGCGGTCCACTTGAGATTTTAATCAACCTCATTTTTGGGCTCATTCCATAAAATGATCATGAAGAATGGATGGACGGCATGGATTAAATACATACATGATGGTGAGGCCCACAGAGCACTGACCACTAGCCATTGGCCAGTGGCAGGTGAGTAGCCGATCCGATTCCGTGCATGGCGAAGTGATTGATGGTACATGTTTGAGAATTTTCCTTTTCCCTGCTTTATTTTTACTTTTCTACTTTTTTTTTATAATTTAAACTTAAACCCAGATCCAAGCAACGTACCTGCGATTTGATATTAAAGTAACTGCGGTTTTCAATTCCCCTCAATTGTCTCATGTAAGTCCTCCGATTACATCTAAAACCATTCCCATAGTTACATATGGAACATGTGTATCACTAGACTATTAATTAACCCACTAATGATATCCTAAAATAATTAGATTATCAATTACATCATTATAATTACTTTAATATGATGATCAGCACCATTCAAACATTATCCATGTAAATCAACCATTAAAAATTGTTGGTTAGTCACTCAAACGTGATCTTGTGCATGTGGCCTGTCCAAGGCTTGAGAATTTCATCATTTTTTTGGCAAAGTATATATTTCGACGGGCTTATTACAACCATTGTGTCAAAATTTACATCAGTTTACTAATTAGATATATATATATATATATATATATATATATATATATATATATTAAAGTTGATTCAGTAATTAAATTTAAACCCCTGCAAATAGCTATGCGTAGCTACTTTTGGATTAAAGTTGATTCTTTAGGGTATGCTTGGGCAATGGGATTAGAACGGATTAGGTGGGATGGAATTCAAAAAACATAATTATTAACCATGGCAGGGATTGTCCCTGTTGCCATGGGATAAAATTAATGCCATGCTTTCATGATAATACAGTGGTACATTGAATAGATCTACCCACTATCATTTGAAATTACTTAGAATAACACACGTGTGTTATATCTAAACTGTTCATTTGTTTTGTAACCTCATTTTATGGCATGGGCCTAAAAACGAAGTAGAACCAAAACTTATGTGGCCCCAAAAAAGTTTTCAATTGTAAGTATTCAATCCCCATTGCTTTCTATGGTGGGGTCCACGTGAGCTTTAGATTTACCTGATTTTTTGGCCCATGCTCTAAAATAATCTCGATAAATGGATGGACGGTGTGGATATAGCCCACACATCATGGTGGAACCTACACAACTTCCCAGACATTGAGTGAAATTAGCATGAGACCCAATGCAATTCCATTTAATGTAATTCTAAGCTTTTACATTCTTCCCAAGCATAGAGTGGAATTGGCACGGGACCATATGAATCCCATCCCACCCAATCCCTTCTAATCCCACTGTCCAAACAAACCCTTAGGGTGCCAAACACAGGGTTTCAAATTCAGGGATTTCTGAATCTAGGGGGTTTCAAATCCATGCTTCCAAACAGGCCTAAGTTTAATGTTGAAACACAATTTGTCTATTATTGAACCATAGATATATGATAATATACGGACCGTAGCCTTCCAACCATAATATAATCTTCCATATCAATCTCATATTTTATTCTCACTGATTTTCGTTGGCACACTGCAGTTTTGAAGCTGAAAAAGTTCCGCCCCGCACAATTTGTTTCTATAGAAACACTCATTAATTACAGTGTGGAAATTACATCTCATGAGCCTAAGCTGAAGTTGCCCATGTATTTTAAAGAATCTAGGATCAGTATAACCCTAGAAATGAGTTTATAAATGAAACAACTTTATTTAATGCTACCTCCAAAGGCATTGGTTAGGACGTAAGGTTATAAATAGGTTGGATACCCGTCGGATGTTGCAATATCCATGTCATGATATACGAATTGGAAGTCAAATACCAATCAGGATTTAAATATTATTAAAACAAGTCACATATAAGTCTGGCCTATGTATTATTCAAGGAATGATAGTTTAGTAATATCTAATTAAAAAACTTAAAATATAAGTTAAATAAATTAGAATAAAAAAACTGTTTTCACCGTTAATGACTATCTAATAAACTAATAAAAAATACCAATTTTCTTAATATAATTATGTAATATGGAATTACAAATACTATAGAAATTAAATATAAAATTCACCAAACCCTTAAAAAAGGCAAAGTCATAACCATATCAACGTTATTATTCATGTCAATATCGATCACGCGTGAAAATTAATAAATGATATATTAGTATTTAATAGGCTAGGTAAAAATTTTAGTTGGGTAAATGACAAAAATGTCCTTTTTCAGGTCAGATATTGTGGGTAGAGGAGCATCCATTGCTTCCCTTATAAGGAAGGCAAAAGGGCAACTACTCGCATGTTTTAGATGATTCTGTTATTACTTTATTTATTTATATTGTGTAAAATTACGGGGGCCTATTTGGATGTATGCAGTGGAAGCTTATTGCGTACAGAGTAAACTCTATGGGGCCCACCATCATTCATACATTTTATCCACTCCGTCCATCCATTTTATAGATAATTTAAGGGTTTAAAACAAAAAATGATTTATATCTAATGCTCAAGTGGACCACACCACCGGAACCAGTGTGAATTGAATATCTACTGTTGAAAAGTTTTTGGGGTCCACAAAAGTTTTAGATATTTGTATTTTCCCTTTATCCATGTCTGTGTGATCTCATAAACATATTGGATGAGAAATAAATATCAATGGGGGCTTAGAAAAGTTACAATGGTGGAAATCAATACTTCTACTGTTTTATGTGGTATGGTATGGTTAAGCTTTTGATATGTTTCAATTTTAGGCTCAACTCCTAAAATGATCTGAAAAAACGGATGAACGGTTTAGATAAACCACATGCATACACAATAGGCCCAACCGAGTTTAATCAGTGTGATAAGAGGTAACTCACTACGCAATCCAATGACGTATGCAGGAATGAGAATTGATTGAAAACAACCGTACGCATTTAACAGGTGGCATAATAGCGGATGCGGATTAGATACTGTCAGGTTAACGAGTCCACCGCTGAAGCGACGTCACTAAGTTTTGTGGGCCCTAGTACGATGTATGTGTTGTATCAACCCGTCTATCCATTCAGAGATATTATTTTACGCCATGAACCAAAGAATAGGTAAATAAAAAACTATGGTGGAACAACCGCAGAAAGCAGTGGGTAGAGTGATTCCCACTGTTGAAACTATTCTAAGGCCCAGCATAATATTTATTTGAAATTCAACCCGTTCAAAAGTTAAAAAAGACATGGGAGAAGGGAAAACACAAACATCAGCTTAATTTAAAACTTTAGTGACCTTTAGAAGTTTTCATTGGTGGGGCCACTGTCCCACTGTTTTCTGTGCAAGGGTCCACTAGAGCTTTGGATGTAACTCTTTTTGGGTATGACATTAAAGTGATCTCTCCAAGTAGATGGAAAGCGTGGATACAAAACACACATCATGGTAGGGCTACACTTTGATGACGTCACTTCAGCAGCAAGTCTTGCTCAACCAGTAAGTATCTAATCCCCGGCCCTACTGACAGGTTGAGTAGCGAGACTCGCCGTTAGAAGTTACGTCACCAAGATCTTGCCCCACCATGATGTATGTTTTGTATTCACACTGGTTATTCAATTGAAGAAATCATATCAGGACAAGATCCAAAGAATGAGTCAGATTCAAATCTCGAGTGGACCTTACCATGGAAAACAGAGGGGAGAGTGATGCCCACCGTTAAAACTTCTAATGGACGCTAAAGTTTTTGATCAAGCTGATATTTGCGTTTTCCCTTCTTTCGTGTCTTTGTTAACACATGAACAAGTTGGATCTCAAATAAACATTATGGTGGACCTTAGGAGGATTTCAACAGTGCACGTCAATCTTCTCACTGTTTTTTATGGTAGGTCCACTCCAGATTTGGATCTGCCTCGTTCTTTGAGTTATAGTCTAAAATCATATCTCCAAATGGATGAACGGTGTGGATACAACACATACATTATGGTGGAGCCCACAGAACTTTAGGACGTAACTTCAGTAGCGAGTCTCGCTACTCAACCTATCTGTAGCTAATCCGCGTCCCCCGTGGCAGTCTACGATAGACTCTCATTTGGTGGGCCCACATTGTGGAAAGATCTCAAGTGTAGGTGATCTTAATTGTCCGGCAGGTGACCTACAAATGGACCGTCTAAAAGAACAATATTAGCAGTATAATATTGAGTATGATCAGGTACAACATACAATCGCACCGATAGGATCATCCAATCCGTGTACTTTTTGAAGATTGGCCCATTGATGATGGGATCCACCCATTGAAGGGTGTGGATCTCGGTACCATTATCTCAAGTGTCAAGTTTTAGTACAGTGTATAGGATATATGTTTATGAAATCTGTTTTATGTGCACGAATCAGAAAGCTGCTCTGTACGCGTGGACAGGGATTGCGTCCTGCCCCTTGGGGGATGGACTTGGTCAAGGCAGTGGATCTATGGGTCCCACCATGATGTATACGTTTTATCCACACCGTACATCCATTTTGATAGATCACTTTTAAGGTATGAGCCCCAAAATTGAGGTGGATCAAGGCTCAAGTGAACCACACGGTGGGGATTGAACGCCCACCATTAAAATCGTATTGGGAGGTGCTGAAGTTTTGGTCAGGCTGATATTAGCGTTTTCCCTCCATCCAGGTCTACGTGAGCAGGTTGGATGGCAAGTAAACATCATGGTGGGCCATTGGATGGTTTCAACAATGAGAGTTATTATCACCACTTCTTTCATTGATGTGGTCCACTTGATCTTTGGATCAATCTTCTTTTTCGGCTTATGCCATGAAATGATCTCTCAAGATAGATGAACGGCATGGATAGAACGTATACATCATTAGGAGCTTCATAGAGCCCCTGCTTGGACTGAGTCTTTCAGGCAAGTGCAACTACATCCAAGCACAGTATCTATCAAAGTTGTTCATTAGTCTTGACGGGCCTTTTTTTTAACACAGGCCCATCGTTTAGTCAAATCCCACCAAGTCAAGGGTGGAGGGAGTTCAGTTGGACAAGACATATCAATATAAACTATTTTAATTGTTGTATCATATTTTTATTCGTTCCTACGAAAGTCAATTAAAGAGATGTGTAATTTTGCACAAGATAGGTAGTGCATTTAAAATATATGGATATATTCTGAGAGAATTTAGTGAGTAGAGAGCTGACATCTATTGGGTGATGACACATTATCCATAAAGTAATAGTACTGCCTGAGCAAAACGTGGTTGAGTTAGTAAGGCGGCTTGGAGTGGTTATCGATACCAGTAGCAAGCTAAGAAGGAAAAAGGTTCCGGGGGTCAGTAGTTCTCATACAGTTATAGCAACTATTAGAACAGGGAAAGCATATAAATAATTAGTTTAATGCTATAAATGGCAAGAGAATTCAGCATAAGAAATGGTCTCATATAAGCTAAATCAAAAATTAAATCAAATCTATCTTCCAATTATCTATCATTTGTGTAACTTTTACCTTTACATGTCATTTACATTCCTTAGTATAATCCACAATAGTATCAAGTAATTATTAACTTTAGCTGTGATTCAAGCCTACACTCATACATTGGGTTCAATTTGAGTATCAAGTGAATTCTCCATCTAGAGTGTTGTTCTACAGTTGTTCTTCGTAAACAATTATAAAAAAAAATAATTTTGTTTTGTTTGTATTGAAGAGAAAAAGTCATTTTCATACGAAAGTCAGATGTGTGTCCCATTTTCAAAGGATGAATCCCACCATATGATTATCGCTTGATCAACTTAAGCAACGTTGTGCAAATGGCCGAATATGTGACCAATTTTATTAGAACTCGGTCATATACGGTCGATTTTCAACGTATATGCTTATTTTGACGTTTATGGTCATAGTTGGTCGGTTTGAATTGAATCGTACATTCAACTTTGGCATGCTTGCACTAATTACATGATCGAGATTGAAATAACAACAACACTAATAAACGGTTAAAAGAAATTCTCCGGTTCTAGTAAGACAATATTAGTTATAATTCTCCTACTTGGATTGAAACACTTTGACAATTTAATCCATTATTTTAAACTCTTCTTCAGGGGTTTTTTGGCACCATGGATTTAGGAGTGTTTGAGGGGATTTTAAATCCCCATTGGATGTTTGGCACCATAAAATAACTTAGGGTTTCAAATCTGTAACACCTTGAAAATCGGGGGTCAAGCATAGCCTCAACTCCCGAGTTCCAATGCATCATTTATGCAACATGGATAAAGATGATTAAATGTTGTCTATATTAGTGCATTAAACATGAGTGAGATTAAGCCAAATCAGCAAAACATAATTCAGGGATAGTTGTAATATGCAAGCAGAAGACTGAAACAAACGAGTATAACTTATAAACCAATATAGGTCCCCAAAGTATGTATGCGTTGCCAGGTCAATAAATACAAGTAGTGTGTCAAAATACAAAATGTTCAAAATGGTAGTCCTCTACAAAGTATGAACCCTGAAGCCCCGTCGATTCAGAACGGCTCACATGAACCCGCCTGAAAACTGCATCTTAGGGTCGTCAGTCCTAGTAACTCTTATACGATGTTGCGGTTCTAGGTCGCTGTAAAGGGCTCGTCACCTGATTAGTGCAGGCCTAATTTATACTCTGATTTCTATAGAAAGGTTCGTCGCCTCAACGCAGGTTCAGAGTATGCTCGAGGTCACTACAAAGGGCTCGTCACCTTATCAGTGTAGGCCGACAGCTCGAATACAGTGTCCCATACCACCGTATTTGGCTCAGGAGGCAGTGTTGCTCACTGGTCACTACGGGGAGGCTCGTCACCCCAGCGTAGGCCGACAACTCGACCACGGTATCCCATACCACCATGTTCGGCTCATGAGTTTTAGTGGATCGAGGTATCAAGGTTAACAGGGATTCCACTGGTGAGTTTGGTACCCTAGGTTCAAGCAGTAGCATTCAAATATGTTGAACATACATCGGGTCAATCGGATTTCTTGATTAGCTCAACTAGCATGAGCACACCTTGAGTCGATCGACATGAAGTGCGTAAGCACTCCGTGTGGCCTAACCATTGCCGTCGACCGAAGTACGGCTCGGATTCAGTGAACACGTCCTTGGTGGTAACACAATCTCAGCCATCAAATCAAAGCCTGTTACCGATTGCCTGGACTATATAATAGTCCCAAGTACATTTAATTGCAACAAGTAATCATATGAGAAAGTGAAAGCAGTAATGAATAAAGAAATCAAATCATGCAATCAATTGAGCATTCCATGGAAAAACATGAATTCCTGCATATGTATTTCCTACACATGCGAAAACTATCATATAAAGTACAAGGGGGAAATCATACATATAGTTAGAGTAGTCGAGAATCATATCTCAACACTCATATAAGTACGCTTTACTAACTCCTAACTCATTCAGACATTTTCACAAACACTTAAGCTACACATAATAACATACACAACGTATGTCGATATAACATGTATTAAATCCTTTCGCCCATGAGTTATTATACATACACCTAGCATACATAGACGGCAGTTAATCATGACAAACTCATTTTCAAATCCCCTACGTATACGATCATTTCAACAACCCCATGAATTACCCTATATTCAACATAGTTCATATATAACTGAAACGCAAATCAGACATCGCATTTTGCATGTGAAATAGCGTCTACGCTAGGAATCTATCATTAACCGACATTGAAAGTTTTGAAAACCATAACTTATACGTCTATAGCCGCACCTTACACCAGTAATGCGTAACGGATTCGTTTTAAACACGTTGTCTTTGTCACCGGCAGAATGACAACCTATAGCATGAACTAGGTTAGCTATTTCATCATTTCAACTATTTGAAACCCTAGAACAGATTAGGGTTAGGTTTTCTTACCTAAGAATGGGATCGGTATCGCCGGTAGAGCGATATGAAAGTAGTGGTACGGCACGCGGAGTAGCAGGGATCAAATCCCAGGAGTGACTCCAACTCTCTCTCTCACTTTCTCTCTCTTTACTCCCTTCTCTCTCATAGGGTTTTTTTCCAAATTCGTATGGAATGAATAAGAGAGGGTTTAAGGTCCTTATATAGGCCTAAAACTGATGGAAATGGCCCCAGGGCCAAGGTATACTTAGGTTATAGCCAAAGGAGGCCTGTTCCGATCCAACGGAGCACTTCTGGAGGCTCCCTTTTTATATGCAGTCGAACTTAAGCTCCCTGACCATGGATCTAGCTCGAGTTAAGTTTTCAGTTCGATCGAATTTACAGATCGACCGCGGCGGATTAGTTTCCGTTCAACGGTCACCAAAACTCGATCAGGGCCACAAGTACACTGCCATGTATGAAAAATTTCTCCTGATCCGAGGGTGTATTTGGGTCAGATTCTGACGGTCTGAATCCTTATATTTGGCCCGTAAGCGACAAGTCTCAGATTACTTAAATTTAGATTTTTATTTCTAAAGATATCAACGTTTCACACACGCTTCACTCCGAGCTCAAGCGAATAGCTTCGGGATACTATCTGAACCTGATTTTCGAGGTGGTGGTTAAGTTTAGCAAGGCGGTCTTAATTCTATAATTTTGTAATAATCGGACTTTCGACGTGTGGTCCAGGTCCGATACGAAGTTCCAATGTGCTCCCGAGAGCAACTGGGAATAGAGTTTGATCCTAGATTTTAGGTATAACTTAGTGTCAATGATTCTACAAGTTTTGGGTCTTGTAGATCGCATTTAAAGTGATTAGTACTAATTTTACATGAAATCTAGTTTAACACTAGTTAACTCTCGCCTAATTTCTAAAGGATTTGGTCTTTAGTGATTTCTGCGTGAGGTGGTACTCACGAATTTTTCCAAGACGTTACAAAATCCATGGGGTTTCAAATCCCCTCGAAGATGGGCTTTGAAATCAAGGTGAATGCTTAGATTACATCTAAAATCCTTTCAAGGGTTGCTTGTGTAACATGGGTGTCACTAGACTATTAATCTATTGGGCACATGGCCCATTGATGATATCCCAAAGCAATTAGATTATCAATTCCATTGCTATAATTACTTTAATACAATGATCTGCGCCGTCCAAACATTGTCCATGTAAATCAACGATTTAAAATCATTGATTAGTCACTCGGATGTGATCTTATGCATGCGGCTCATCCGAGACTTGGAATTTCATTAATTTTGGGCAAAATATATATTTCAACTCGCTTATTACGATAATTGTGTCAAACATTATATATGTGCACTAATTGGAAATATTAAAGTTGATTTAGTAATAAAATTCAAACCTATGTAGATATATAATGCATGACAACTTTTGGATTACTGGACATTCTGAATCCAAGGTGCTAAAAATAATAGGAGGATTTCAAATCCAAGGGGTTCCAAGGGCTACCATGCAAACATCCCTGTGAATTAACAAATATAACCATTTGATCGATGACTTTTAATATGAACAGTCAAGATTGTTTATACAAAAACATGTCCAATCAGCAAATTTACCCATCTATTCTCTAGAGCATATATTGGATTGTTTATAATTTTACATAATCACTTTTGTTAGACAATTATAACCATGTCATCTGAAAAGCACATATGGCTCTAGAATAAAAAAGCCCAATCAAGAATGGATTGGATAATCTCATTAGTGCAATTTTTTCACTAGTGTGCAAAATGTGATCTGGACTTACTGGACAATTCAAATTGGTGGTTTAGACTGTCCAAGTGAACTGGTGCAACTAAGAGCACTATAACTTACATTGCTCCGAGAGCATTGGAGCATTTCTTTCTTTTTCTGTTTATTTTTTTAAAAAATAAGCATGCGGAGCATTCTTCAAAGCCTTTTTCTTATTTTAGAGAGAGAGAGAGAGAGAGAGAGAGAGAGAGAGAGAGAGAGAGAGAGAGAGAGAGAGAGAGAGAGAGAGAGATCTAATCAGGTCCACACAATACGGCACATGTGCTAAACACCAGTGCTTTCCATTAGGTGGGCGGTAGTGCACAAAACAGATGGATGGTTAGAAAAAGTCCCTAGGGCCACTGTATAACAAAACAAACCCAAAGCTAGAAAACCGACGGTCTTTTACGGTCACTTGCTACATTTTCCCCTTCAAAATTCTAGGACCCGATTGTTAAGTCAGAAAACCTAATCTCTGAGTCACGCTTAGGGTTCATTTGGATACCACCAAATAAGTTGCTTTTTCTACTAACAACAGTAGATAAGTAAATTATTTGATATAAGTAAGTTTGGTTTAATATTAATTATTATAATAATTGATCTTATTCCTTAAAGATACTTAATCACTTCAAGTTAAAAAGTAGAAACCAAAATAGGTCACTTGAGGCAAAAGTAGCTTATCTTAAGTAACTTATGATACAAACGCCTCCTTAATGAAAACCTCAATCTTACACACATCTTCTACATTGGAATGTTCATGCATGTGATATCATAGGTAAAGACATGCGTGGGATTAGTGAAATCAAAGTATAATGACTTGTGGTATGTGTTAGACATATGTAAGGTTTAATCCGCAAATATCCAATTATATATATTAAATATATGCAACCAATCATGATAATCACATCAACAAAAAAATATATCTTTTTGATCAAATTATCAAATGAGTTATACACGCATTTTAATGTTTTAAGTGGTGTATGTTATTTTTTATGGTATAGCTCACTTTATGTTTAGATGGGCAAATATCATTTTCTTCTAAACATCATAGCATATTACATCCACTGGACGCACTGGACCAATATCATGTGGGACCCACAAGTTTACACTTTGGCTGGTGTAGGGTTACCAGCCAACTTGTCAAAGCTCTATGGGCTTCACTATGATGCATGTCCTCTATCCATGCCGTCCATCCATTTTGCTAGCTCATTTTAAAGTATGAGTTGAAAAATAAGGCTTATCCAATGCTTAAATGAACCATACCACTGGAAATGGTAGGAATTGAACACTTATGGTTGAAAACTTCATTAGGGCTACATAGTATTGGATGAAGCTGATGTTTGTGTGTCTTTCCTTCATCCCCGTCTGTGTGTCTTTGTCAAGAGGTTAGACGCAAATAAACTTCATGATGGTCTTGGGAAGGTTTTAACAGTGGTCGCGCACCACGATCACCACCATTTCTTGTAATGTGGTTCACTTGATATTTGGATCTGCTTATACTTTTTTGAGCTCATGTCTTAAAATGAGCTAGAAAAATGATGAAATATGTAAATAAAACACATACATCATGGTGGGGCCCACACAGCTTTGACACCGGATATGTGGCTAGTATTGGGTCATCAACCAAACCGCGTCCCACTTTACGACTTTCTAAAAATACAAAACGTGGGTATTATGGTAATTTCGTCTTTCATAAAGACTTCCCCAGTGAAGACATAAACTCCCCGTAAAGAATGAGTAATCAACGTCTAGCTAACAGAAACTAACGGACTGCTGGTTTATGTAACGACTGTCATAACAATAGTTGTGAACCAGCAATTATTAATTGGAGCCTGGGCATTGTGGTGCAATGGAGGAATGAGAAGCGTACGTATTACGTTGTCCTGCCCCGTAGGACGGAAATGGGTGGGACCCACCGTGACGTATGGGTTTTTATCCCTGCAGTTTTTTCATTTTTCAGATCATTTTAAGATATGAGCCTTAAAAGTAGGCAGTTCCAAGGCCCAGGTAGACCACACTACCTGAAGATGTTTATTTAGGATCCAACCTATTTATAGGGCCGGTCACATGGACTTGGAGGAAGGGAAAACACAAATGTCAGCTTGATCCAAAACTTAATGGTGGCCGTTCAATTCCCACTGTGTGGTCCACTTGAGCCTTGGATTTGCCTCATTTTTGGACTGATACCCTGAAATGATATGGAAAAATAGATCAACATAGTGATAAAACCCATACATCATGGTGGGCCACACAGAGCCCTGGCTGGACCAATTCATCAGGTTGGCTGCACCAGTACAGGGACTAATCCATTACCTAAATTGTTCTGTACCGTGTGGCCCACCTGATAAGTGAATCTGGAAAATAATCTTCAAGGAGGGGCTGATTTTTCAACGGCTCGTTCGGAGCCTGATTCGACTTGCCCCAGTTGGCTTGGACTAGTAGCTAGGACCAATCTGTTCGGATAGCTTGAGTCCTATGGCAATGAGGGCTAACCAGAAATCTCTCAGATTGGAAGATCCTAACATTTTGATCACTGGTCCATGAATAAGTGGTTAGAAAAGTCACGGTAACAATCCACATTCACCAGAAATATGTCCAAAGATCGAAGGGTTAGGCTTAGTCC